>JBBMKE010267949.1:0-14055 GCA_037834125.1 Lippia alba | reverse complement strand
ACTAGCGGGAGCCCCCGCATAGTCGTTCCAAGGGAACCCCCAGGGAACAATACGAACTATAGGATCCCCTATAGTCGCCAGTACAGTAATTCTTCTTCAAATGGGTAACAGAATAATCAAGGATCAAAAGTGATTATACGGGTTGAAAGTTGCTAGAATAACAATACCAAGAATAGCTCAATCAAACACCACAATCCCCATTCGTAGGAAAAGAGAGATATTTTAGGGAGTTGCATAGAAGATAAGGAAGAAATTGCTTTTCACGAAATAGGTACGATAAAGCTCACAATTAAAAAGGTTCAAGAAACCTCACCTGAAATTCTTACTTGTACGTCGAACTTTTAAGAGTTATTTGAATCCTCGCAAGTCACCTAAAAGTTCAGTTACGATTATTAACCACTAGAATATATTTATGATATACCTGTAGTGATTATTCTAAAAATTACCAACTAAATTCCTAATCGTCTAATAATCTCCTATTTTATTTCCCTTTTATTAAATCGTTCTTTAATTTCCAATTAGTCAAAACCATGGCTGGTGAACAAGTTGTTATCATGAATACCAATTTTATTACTTATAATATTAACCAATCTCATGTCAATCATCAACCAATTTTTTTTAAATTGCTGCGTTAACCAATGTATTCTAATAAATCAATTATTAGTCAAAATTCAAGTTGTATTATTACAACATTACCTACTGTGCGTTAAGTGTGCAGAGATTAGTTCCAAGACAATTCATTAACTAAATTGAGTTACGTGCATAAATATATTTAGTAGTATTCAAAATAATTTCTCTTTTTATTAGATTAAATATTAAGATAACTCATGACTTTAGCTATTGAATTAGTAACCAAATAGTTCTCAAAAGCCTATATTAATAATTAATATTTTATAACTCATTTAAAAATCCTTGTTTCGGATAAAACTTGGCAAAAAGTTTCAAAATCTTAAACTCTTAGTTATAGTAATTTAACAACCATTATTTCTAAACAGTTTAATTATCTTTCAACAAACAACAAATATTCTGGATCATATCTCAAAAGAATTCTTACGACAACAGCAATTCTAAAATTTGGAGTAACCAATTTCTCAAGAAATCCAACAATCAACGTTGAATTTTTATAAAAACCCAACAACTTAATTTAAGACTCAAGATTTTCTTAAACTTAAAATTAAATTAATTTCCTTCTATATTTTCTCAAAATCTATCGTATAATCATATTCCTATGTAGAGAAGCACTTTAAACACTAAAACTTAATCGGAAATCTCACCGGAAAAGTTTTTCTACTACCAACAATGTTGCTCGCCTTTACGTATCTTCACCAGAGTTCGTTTAAGACAATTACGAAGACACGACCAGCTTCGTTTCTTCAAAAACCGTCCCTATTACTTAAATTCTGTATTATATACTTAAGGATGTATGTCAATCTTAAGAACAGCCATGATGTAAAGTGCGTTGAAGATGTTTCTAAAGATTTCTCATTTCTTACCTATTTATAGGAATTTTCCACCAATCACGTGATATCTCTAGCCCAAGGTTTGTGTAAAAACTAACAACAGTCCCTGGTTTTTGCGCTAATAGTTTTTGAGAAAACTATCAACTACGCAGTCGTTTTAAAATAGCGGATTGAGAAAACCATCAATTGCACCGTTGTTTTTAAGACAATAGATTTGAGAAATCTATCAACTTAGACCATTATTATTATTATTATTATTATTATTATTAATTTAATTTTTTTTTTTTTATCTTATCGATAGATTGTTACCATTTTTAATACCACCACACTATACTAGTCCAAAGTTTTAGCTCTAGAATTATTTAAAAACATAATATATATAACTATATAAATAATATAATTATCATAAATAAATTTAGGGGTGTTACATTCCGATTGAAAAAATACGATTTTGTGGAGAATACAAAGTCAGCTCGTGAATTCGAGGTTCTGGCGACACGTCTTACGAGACTACGGCGTGGCTGATCAATCTTCTTCAAATCTGGGTTTTGAAGGGAGATTTAATTATGCTTTCTATATTGTTTCTTGTTTCTTTAATACACATGTTAAAGTACTAGCATACTCACTGACATGATTTGAATCTAGTTTGGTGTGAATTATTTCTCTAGAGGATTCCTGCTTTGTAATCTCGAAGAAAGAACCAATCAACGAAAGGGGATTCATGCCGTATGAAGAGCGTTTGAGGGCGGCTCAATACGCTCAAGAAAGTTTCAATTGCTGTAAGTTCTTGAAACTACGATCTCAGTACGATAATCGAGAGTCCCCGATCCTTCTTGTTGGAAAATTTTTAAATTTTCGCTGCGTTTACCTTTACCGTTTCCAACAGTTGTAACCGACGATAACCTTGCTCCATTTTTTCTTCAATGGTGTCCAGCTCGAATTGCCGATTTTCTTAATTCTGATCGGCCCGGAAATGAGTCACTCGAGCTGTGGGATGGAGCAATTTCGTCGGGATCATTGCCTCGGAACCATAGACTATCGAAAATGGCATTTCTCCGGTAGTGGTGCGCGAGGTTGTTCGATAGGCCCACAATACTCCATCGAGTTCTTTGGCCCAGTCACTCTTCTTGTCTTCTAGTTTGGCCTTCAGGTTTTGCACGATCGTCCGATTAGTCACTTCGGTCTGCCCATTCGCCTGGGGGTGTCCAACTGAAGTGAACATCAAGTTTATTCCTAATTTGGAACAATATCGCTTGAACTGTTTGCTACGGAACTGAGTTCCATTATCGCATATCAAAACTCTTTGTACCCCGAATCTGCAAATGACATTCTTCCAGAGGAATCAGGTCACGCCCACAAACGTTGTCTTGTGGACCGATGCCACTTCGATCCACTTGGTGAAATATTCAACGCACACGATCGCGTATCGATTTTGTCGAGGAGCTAGTGAAAATGGCCCAACTATGTCGATTCCCCATTGGTCGAACGACCATGAAATCTTAACCAGGATCATTTCACCAGGGCTTGATGGGCAAGGTTGGCATGCTTCTGGAAGCTTGGACACTTTCTTGCAAAGTGTATTGCGTCTCTTATCATTGTCGGCCAGTAGTACCCTGCTCGAGAGACTTTCTTAGCTAGGGCCCGGCCACCAGAGTGATTTCCATAGGATCCGGCGTGAATTTCCTCGAGGATCTCTTTGGCTTAAGACAGTCGCAGGCATCGTTTAGCAGGTTCCCGAAAAGACATTTTGAACAACAAACTGCTCGAGTCCATGGTATAGCTTGCTGATCGAGCAATAAGCCGACGTCTCTCCGCTTTGTTCTCCGGGAGTATCCTATCTCTGAGGTAGAGGACAATCTCTTCGAGCCAGCATGGCTCTGCTGGATCGAGGCTCATGACTTCCATGTTGGTGTCGATCGATCTTGAAGCATTTGAGAATAAAGTGATCGACTTGTCACTCGTTCCTCGTAGTCTGTTGGCCACCTTCGAGAGCGCGTCGGCTCTTTCATTCTCTTCGTGGAAAATCTGCTTGACTGTGAAACGTTTGAATTTTGATGCCCATGTTTTGACTAGGTCGAGATACTATACTATCGATTCTTTCCTCGCCTCGTATGTTCCGTTGAACTAACTCGCCACCAATTATGAATCTGTGAGGGTTACAAGGTCTTTGACTCTTTAATCTTTAGCTAGTATCATTCCCACGATGAGGGCCTCGTACTCGGCTTTATTGTTCGTGGCCGGGAACTCTAGGCAGATGGAAAAATCGAGCTCATCTCCTTCAGCGCTTTTGACGCATATGCAGGCTCCTCCGCCAGATGAGGTCGAAGAGCCATTGACTAAGAGGGTCTAAGGGCCCTTTCCCTTGGTTACTGTCGTGGAGGGCATCTTTTCGACTAAAAAGTTTGCCAGTACTTGCGCTTGGTACGCCATCCTTAGTTGATATGTTAAGTCGAATTGCCCTAGCTCGATAGCCCCTTGGTTAGTCTGCCAGAGCAATCAGGCTTGTCCATAACCTGTCAAAGCGATTGATCGGTGAGAACAGTGATGGAATGCTCGTGGAAGTACCGTTTGAGTTGCCGAGAAGTGTGGACCAATTCGAGTGCAAATTTTTCAATCTCCAAATATCGGGTCTCAGCCCCGTGCAGGATTTTGCTGACGTAATAGTCCGGCATGTGCTTTCGATTGTGGAGAACAACGAGAACTGAGCTAACAGCTTCTTCTGAGACAGCCAGGTACAGGTAAAGGGTTTTCCCAGGTTCGGGCTTGGCGAGCAGCGACGGTGATTCGAGATACTTCTTCAGCACCTCGAATGCTTGCTCGCACTCCTCAGTCCATTTGAAGTCTTTAATGTTCCTCAGAATTTTGAAAAATGAGAGGCTCTTATCGACTGACCTAGATATGAATCTATTCAGTGACACGATTCGGCCGACTAAGCCTGTACGTCGCGGACGGTTTTCGGTCTTTCGAGGTCGCGGATCGCGCTACTCTTCTCCGGGTTCGCCTCGATTCCTCGTTAACTAACCATTTAGCCCAAAAATTTTCCTCCCCCGACTCCAAAGGTACACTTATTCGGGTTCAATTTCAAATTGTATTTTTGCATGAGGTCGAATGTCCGACTGAGGTCAGCCAGGTGATCACCCGACTTAGGCGATCGGACTATCATATCATTGAGATAAACCTCCATGGACTTTCCTATTTGCCCCTGGAAGATTCGATTGACGAGCGTTTGATAGGTAGCCCCCGCGTTCTTGAGCCCGAAAGGCATCATCTTGATGCAGTATATTCCTTTCGAGCTAACAAAGGCAGTTTTGTTTTCGTCCTCGGGGGCCATAAAGATCTGATAGTAGCCTTGGAAGGCATCCATCATGCTCAATATTTCACAGCCCGCGGTCGAGTCGACCAACTGATCGATGCGGCCCAACAGGTATGGGTCCTTAGGGCAGGCTTTGTTCAAATCAGTGAAGTAGTTGCACATGCGCCACGTTCCTTCGGCATTTGCGATGAGAACGACATTGCAAGGCCACTCGACATAATTGGCCGAAACTATGTAACTGGCATCCAGAAGGTTATTTACTTCGCCCTCGATAATTTCGTTCCTCTTGGCACTTTATTTCGGAGCTTTTGTTTGATTGGTTTGAAGGAGGGGTCAACATTGAGGTGATGTATGGTGATCGATGGATCGACTCCAACCAAGTTGTTCGTGCTCCAATCGAATACGTCAGTGTTTATCTTGCAGGAATTGGAGAAAGACCTGCTCCTTCTCTTTTCGGGGTCCGCTACACCCACGTTGGTGATCTTTACGGTTTGCCCCGGCTGCAACTGTATTTGGATTATTTGGCTCGACGACTCGACTCGAGCTGCAGCTTTTCCTTTTCTTTACTTTTTCTTAGGTCGCTTTGAGATTCGGACAGGGCCACCCGGATCCGTTGAGTCAAAGTCCTCGATCTTGTCCTCACTTCCATTGGGCAAGTTGAGCACTGGGATGATCTTTTGGTCTGAAAACTTGACATTCTCTATTGAGATCGAGTAACACGACTAAGCCATCGGTATATCACATCTCAACTCCCCTATTCCTGCGGGAGTCAGAAGCTTGATTAGCTGATGGTAGGTCGAATTACCGTTCTAAAGTCGATTAATCCGGGTCTGCCAAAAATTATGTTGTATGCAGATGGTTGATCTACAACCAAATACTCTAATTCGACTGTCGCCCTCTTAGGGAGAGTTTCCATGGAGTTGATTAATTTTACTCGACCTTGGGGGTAGACCTCGGAGCCCTCGAAACCTGTTAGCGGAGTTTTTAGTGGTTCGAGCCGTAGTTTTCTAGTCAGATTCATTCGATTAAGAGTCGCGGGGTAGATAATATTTACTGAGCTTCTATTATCAATGAGGGTTTTAGATACAACATAATTCGCCACGTCGAGCATGACCACCATCGGAAAACTAGGCTTTTTGCCCTCCCGTGGTGGTTTGCCGATGAGGTCCTTACTACTAAAACTGACCTCCTAATCTACCCAGCTATTACCCTAGTCGATTTCCATAACCTCGTGTGACCCGTAATAACTCCTCTGAGCCTCTCTCCTTGTCCTCTTTCGAGCTGACTTCGTGCCTCCACCAGCGGGCGCCCCGACAATCATCTCGATTCTCCTGAGATATGGGAGATTCTACTCCCTCTCCAAAGGCTGCACGTCGCGGTCCCTTAGCAGGCTACGCTCCTTCCTTTCCTCTGCTCGAGCAGGGAATTCATCGAGCTTCTTCACAAACTCCTAGAGGTGTCCGCCCTTAATCAGCCGCTCGACCTCATCCTTCAAGGTAAAACACTCTGAGGTGGCATGGCCGGTCTGCCTGTGGAAATGGCAATATTTGGGCGAGCTTTTCATCTTTGCCGTCTCCTTGATCGGCCTTGGGGCGTTGAACAAGTGCTTGGGTGCCACACTGTACACCTCCTCAATCGGTCGGTTAAGAGGGGTGTAATATTTCTTTTGGCTCGACGCCGGGGCTTTTTCTGATTTGCTCTTTGAATCCTTTCTCGACTCGGGTCTACTGGACTCAGCCCTGATAAGCTGACTACTAATTGGAATTGTCATCGGAGTGACTCGACTGGCTATGCGCACCTCCTCGAGCCTCATCCAATCACTCACGATTTCCAAAACTCGTGTCTGGATTTTTACGGACTATATGATCGGCACAACCCTTGTCTCTTAGGGCGCCGTAGAGGGTCCTAATCAATATATCTATGCTAGGGGTCTCGACCTGAACCGCTGCACGCGAAAATCTCGTGAAGAAATCCCTAAGCGACTCTCCGTATTTCTGCACGATCCTGTAGAGGTAGGTAGAGGGAAGTTTGTCCCATTTGACTGAGGAGAACTGGGCCACAAAGTCGTCGATTAAATCATCGTACTTTCTGATACTTCAGGCCAGCAACCTCGAAAACGAGTCTTGTGCCGCTCCCACTAAGGTAGTGGTGAATATCTTGGCTCGAACATGGGGAGAGTGACCGAACATGCTGACCTCTATCTCGAACCAGTCAATGTGTCTTTCTAGATCGGAGGTGCCATCGTAGTGTAGCAGATTGGTTGGTATTTTATCCTCTGCCATAGCTCGGAGAATCTCATCCGAAAACGGCGACCGCACTTCTCGCACACTCTGGTACTTTATTGCCGAACCCCTCGCCGTTGGTTGTTTGTCTCGATCTTGTTAGCGACGAGTTTGGTCTTCCCTGTCCGACCGGGATAGGCGGGCATTGACACAAGACTCTTCGTCATCGTTGGTATCTAGCAGGTTTTCCCGTCGGACTTGCTCCCTAGCTGACACTCGGCTCTTTTGTGGTTCTTGGTGTTCTCTTCGAGGAAGTCGATTCCTCAAGTCATCTCTGCTTACGTCGTGGCCTCGGTTGGACTTTTTGGGGGCTTCAGGGCTAACTTTAGCCCCCAGGCAGTCGAAAACCCCTGACTTCTCTTTTCCCGATACCCGGAGTCTACTCTCTCGGTCCTGGTGGGATCTTTACTGGTCGCCTTTTTTGGTGGCGGCGCGTCAAGCACTTGTAGCTCCTCTTCTTTATTGGGCCTTTTGTCGGCCCGCATCGACCAGAGTCTGCCTCTTGGTTCTGTTGAACCACCTTGGCGAGGTGCTTACCTCGACCTGACTCTTGCCACTGGCCTGGACCTGGTGGTGGGGACGGACCATAGTAATTGTGATAGTAGGCCGGAGGCGGCGTGTATCCCCAGTATTGGGCTGGGGAATACCCGTAATGAGTCTGTAGCACCGGCGCATGGCACCACATCCCCCCGCACTGAGACCCGACCCGCATATGAAACGGACAATCCATACACTAGCTAGATTCCGGAGAATGAAGACAAACACACACGCTAAGCTAGGCGGGCTAACCCTTGAACCAAATATCACAACAACCAGAGTACCAAGTAATCAAATGCGGAAGCATACAATCACAGCGAGACGGGTTCAACTAGCATAGATACCTAATCCCGAAAAGTGCAGAAATCATAAATACGGGTTCAACTATCCCTAGAAGCCTGTCCCGAAAATCATTATCATAAATATCCAAAAGGAGATATACAACTTGTTCTTGGCCATCAAGGCCACCTGTACAATATCAAAATGCGCCGCAGCGTTCATTACATAAATACAGAATAAAGTGTGAGTGTGTACAAGGGAACGCTAGAACAAATTGCAAGACCTATGACTTGAATTCCCGCCTAGATAACCCTACACCTGCACAAAACCTGAAAACAACCGGGTTCAGTCTAAAAGAGACTGGCGGGTATAAAAAAAAGCAGGGCTTACAATAATAAATAAAGTGGTAAATAAACATTCACATGCATAATATAATCCCAAGTGAGGTTTTAGAATCAATTTCCCAAGCGGGCAAAGAAATCAGCACAAGGGATTATATTTTTCATTCTTTCATTAGGGTCATTATAAGCCCGGCGAGGGGGCGTGCATAATTCTCCTTCCGCCACCTTGTGTAATTCATTAACATTCATTCTTAACATTCGTTCATTCATTCATTATTATTCAAGTAATCTTTTGTGCACACTCATACAATTTCAATATACGTTTGGGCAATCTGTGTACCGGCCTTCCCGCACGTTCCTCCTTCTCAGGGTGGTGGACGGGTTTGCAAGGCCTGCCACCCATGCATTGACCTAGAGGGGTACATGAATCCCCTAAGGGCACTCAGCAGCTATCCTTCGCTACCTCCAATGAGTTCAAGTTGCGCCGTTAGTTGGTGGGACTAGTATGAAGGATCCCCGTCGGCCCTTGCCTCCCCGGTTAGCCACTCACACTAAGCCCCTGGGCCCCATTCTGTGCACTCGGTCCGTTCTTGCCAAATCAAGGTAGGGTTCCAAAATAAAGGCTTTACGTTGGCAATCATTTATTCGATAGAAAAATGACTCTAGTTACGTATACATAGTTTTGGATGCAAAACATTTCACATAAGGGTTATAATAGGGTCGTTTAGCTATTAGTAGAGAAACCCACCTTAGCCAAAAAGAGAGTGAGAGAAGTCTCCAGGCGTGGTCTCGTTTCCAACCAAACCCGGATCTGTGCAAACCAAGTGAAGTGAGACCATGAGACCAAAGAAGACGCTCGGCTGTGAAATGCACATGTCATAGCATGCACAAGAAGATATTGAATGCAATAAAAAAGTTCATGTGCACAATAAATGCATTCAAGTCCCATATTCGATCATTTCCTTCATTCTTTTCGGTTGTACGAGTCATACATGTACATTACCTTAAAAGCATTATAAAATGGACATAAATCCCACATAAATGGCAATACATACTCATTCATGAGCTTAACACACTTTGGGAACAAGATAGGGGTGGAAAAAGTCCATACGAACGAAGAGAAAAGCGAAAACAACGCAGAAAATGGCCGGAGGCCACTGGAGCAGACCAACGGTCGTTGGTTTCCAAGAAGGAAACCTCCACCGGTCGTTGGAAGCCCTATACGGCCAAAACATCATTTTCACCCACAATCGGCCATAAAACCATTTTCCACATGCGTAAACACTCCATACTCATTCAATACACATTCATAAGGCCATTAACTCATATAAGAACATATCAAGGCAATGAGGGGCATTCAAGCAATGAGAATTAAGTTCAAACGTTCAAACGTGCGCACATGAGGGTCATAACAACACATATAGAGCAAGTTGGCAAATATGAGTTCATAAATGATCAAGGAATCACATTCTTGGCATAATACTTCATATGCACACGTCATACTATCATATTCTCACATTTACCAAATAAGGGGAAGAAGGGGATCATGCATTCAAGGGGTAAAACCACTCCAAATCGTCACTCATGCTAGGAATCAATTATAAGACACATATATGGCATAATTTGATCATCAAACCTCACATTCATGCATTCCCCCAACAAGTCCATTCTCAAGCATGTAGATAAGAACATCCCCAATCAACATCTAGCCAATAAATGCACAAAAAGCTCAAGAAATAGCACCAAGTATCATCAAAGGCGCATATAAAAGCAAGAATGGGCATAGATAAGCAAGAACATCAATTCACCCAAATACCTTGAAGATGCATTAATGGCAACTATAAATCTAGCCAACTACCATGCAATAAACACCTCTAGAATCATTTATAAGCATTCAAGGGTCAAGAGATAAGTCATAGAATCCATCAATACTCATGCTATCACAAGAACCCACAATTGATCTCCAAACCCTTACTATTCACCTCTTCTCCCAACATGCAATTCCTATGGATTATGTTTACAATAAGGATCATGAAAGATGCATATGAATGCAAGAGATTGAATTATGGTGTCACCTTGAAGATTGATGCAAAATGATCAACAATGGAGGTCTTTAGAGGGGAAACCTTCTTCTTCTTCTCTTTTCTTCCTCCTTAGTTGAAAATTGACAAAGTGTGGGAGTGTGTGTGTGTATGGCTGCCGGTATGGCTGAGTGAGGGGAGAGAGAGAAGTGGCCAAGTGGGGTAGGGTCATATAGGGGTGTTTTTAGGTACGTAGTTTAGGTACGCGTACGTTAAGAGCTCAATTTCGGTAATTTTAGGGCGTAAAAGGCTCGACTCGGGTCATATAACATTAAATAAATTCCAACACTCATGCCATAATTTAAAATACACATTTAGGTCATATAATCAAGTTCCAAGTTCGGCACACGAAGGAACGAGCACGTGATCAATTTATTCAAGCGCACGTATTTCATTCGATCAAATATTCCAATTAATTCATATTGTCACATAAATCATTTAGTTCATGTTGTCACATATTTCAAGTAATATCAAGTAATTCACATAATTCACGTAATTAAACAAATTTAAAACGCGCAAATAATACCGCACACGGCGTACCTGTACGATCGAACGATCGGGGCGTCACAGAGTCGGTGGCGGCCCATAGGAGGCCGGGTACTGACCAGGCAAGGGAATTATGTGACTAGCTCTTGGCTTCTCGGGAAAAATCGGAGCTCGATTCTCGGCCGCGGCGGCGGTGGCCTCGGCTTTGCACTTCTCCAAGTAGTCATCTAACTCGGAGGGGTTGCAGATAACTGGAGGAGGAAGAGGATTATGCTCCTCGGACGCTTGTGGCGGCGCGACCGGGACTATTGAAGCGTTGGGTTGACAGGAGTTCTCGGGCCCATCGGTTCCTATATTCCGCTTGCGTAGTTCCATTGCTCAGGTTTGGCTTTCACTCTGAGTTTCCCACAGACGACGTCAAAATGATTGTGTCGAAATCCGATGGTCTAATGCGCCTCGACTAGATCACTCAAAATTTGTAGTTTTATAGGGACTCGATGAAGTTGACTTGAAAGATGGAGCAGAGGGTGAACTAGAAGGCCGAATAGGGACATATAAGGTTTTACCCTATGTCGGCACTCCGACGCTCAAGTCAGTATTCGAGTACAGGTACTTCGATTAGTTAGACTAAAGCGTATTAAATGTGCGTAATAAATGACATAAATGAGGGGGTATTTATACCTGAGGGTGTAAGTTGGATCTGTCCGTACTGGTGTCAGGAGCATTAAATGCTGCCTGTACGCCAGTAAAGCTCGTCTCAGAGCATTTAATGCTTGGGGCGGCGCAAAGTGGGGACGGCTGGTGGCTCGATTAGGGATCGACCGGTTAAGGGTCAGCCGGATTTCATCCGACTGTTCCCTTTGCTTGCGTATGGACAGAGCGTGACTTATCCGTGGTCGGCTTCCATTCGACTACCCTCCTCTGTCGACGTAATCGACTAAGTATGGCTTGTGGGTCCCTTAGTTGGCTATAACCTCTCTCTTACGTGGCACATCCTGCCACGCGCGACTCGCCAAATGGGCCACGGTCAAGGCGGTTTTGGCCCACGTTAGATAAAATATATATTAATATAAAAATTAATTTATGTATATTTTAAAAAAAATATATTATAATTCGCACAAGCAACTAGTGTGCCAAAATTACTAGTACTATATTAAGCGCGAGAGACAGAGGTGGTCTCTTGGTTACCGTCAGTTTTTTCTCTTAGGATTTTCTCTTTTTTTTTTTAAATTTATTTTCTTCTCTTATATTTTCTTTACTCTCACCTTATTTCAACTAGTCATTCTAGCACACTCGATGCGTGTGCAAATAATAAAATTGTATTTAATTAAATATATATTAAATTAAAATTTTATACTAACATTTATTTTATAATTAATTTTAATATAATTAAAAAATAAAAAAATAATACAAAATAGAGATAAAAAATAGGGAAAGAATAAAAATGTAGAATAGAAAAAACTAAAAGTAAGTTGAGAGGAAAAAAAAAAAGAAAAAAAGTAATTAAGAGATAAATCTAGATAATACACGTGAAGAGAGGAATAAAAAAATAAGAAAAAAAAATAATTTTAGAGTACAAGAGACCAAACCGGTTACTCTAAGGGACTCTCACTTAATATAATAGTATAGACTATTTTTCTTTTTTTTTTGGATTTTTTTAAGACAGTATTATTTGATTTTTTTTTATTTTTTTATGTTATTTTTATATTAATTCAAAAATTATATTAAAATATGAATAAAATTTATATTAATAAAAAATAATTTAAATATATTTAAACAAAAGAATTTTATAATTTGCACATGCAATGAGTGTGCCAAAATTACTAGTACTCTATTCTTCTCTCACCTTCTTTTTCTTTATTTATTTTATCTTTTCAAAAATATATTTCTTACTTAACTTTTCTCTCATCTCACTTCAATTTTTTTTCTTTCATATATAATTTTTATTTTTTTATAGATAATGTTATTTGATATATTATCTTTTCATATTATTTATTTATTATAATTTAAAAAATATATTAATATAAAAATTATTTTTAATATATTTAAATCATAAAAAAAAATTGCACAGTCAACGAGTGTGCCTACTAGTATATATTAATTATCATAATATATATATTAACTTATTAATATTTTTAGTAAATATGATATAATTTAAAAATGTAAATTGCATATTATAAAATTTTAACTTGAGTATTTTTATTTTTTTTTTGAGAAATTAAGTATAAATATATAATTAATTTTTATAATTAGTATATATATATATATATAATTACTAATTAATATACATATGAAATATTATTTTTATAAATTTGTTAAATTATTAATATATATATATAATGCTATAATATTATATATATTGTATATAACACTTTTTAATAGATATAATAATATAATTTAAATTTTATATTATTTATTAATATAATATTTATTCTAAATTTAAAAACAGTTTTTAATAATATTTTATATTTGAAACAATGTAAAGGGTATAACAGGAATTTCATTTTTTTCGTTGACCAATCGTGTTTAGGGGATGGCGAGTTGATTTTAAAAAATAAAAGATTTTTTAAAGTAGTTTTTTTTTTTAATCAGAATTTTTTGTGAGCGATAGTTGGTTCTATGAATAAGTATCCATTCAAACAAATTATTATGATTTTTAGTTGATTGAAGTTCATGAAATAAACTAATAAAAGCTCAAGAATATCGTATTATAATACTTGTTTTGTGTGTGGTTCTATAATTCACTAATTTGCGTTCAAACTTAACTTTTTTATTCTATATATTATTATTTAAGTTCGAGTCGAACCAAAATTAATTAAATTTAAAACCCTTTTTATTAATAATAATCATATTTCCACAAATCCATATGCCTAACTCTTGATTAGCATAAACACTCCAAATGCTGGTTAAATTATAAAATTCCTTTTCGACTTTGTTGCAAATTAAACTCAAAACACGTAAAGAGAGGGCAAATTTCATTTTATTAGAAACTCACTGGAGCGGGTACGACTGTCTTTAACCTTTACGGCATGATTGGTATGCATGAATGGAATGAGACAGGAAATGAATGAACTTTGTAATGGAATGAACAAAGTAATGGAATGACTTTATTATGACATTGCTATGATTGGTACGTCAAGTAATAAAGTTAGTAATGAAACAAAAATTTTAAATTTATTCCATTAATAATATATCTAAAATTTTTTATTTTGAGCAATAATATATTTTCATATATAAATATATTATTACTATTTTATATGAATGTGTTATATATAT
>JBBMKE010267732.1:0-14057 GCA_037834125.1 Lippia alba | reverse complement strand
CTTTTCAGACCCAGGAGATCCTAGAGATCCATAATTATCTATAGACCTCTTTAGATCAATCACTTAGTTGAAAATAACACCAGCTCAATGGACATCGTTCCCGCTTCATGGAGCTGGACTATGTACACGGATAGCTCATCGACTCTCAGGGAGGGGGAGCGGGCATATCCCTCATGAGCTCAGAAGGACTTCAGCTCGATTTTGCCATCAAACTCAACTTCGAAGCAACAAACAAACAGGCTGAATACGAAGCACTTTTGGCGGGACTGAGATACGCCACGGAGAACAAGATCAATAAGCTAGTCATTGTAATTGACTCTCAGCTCGTCACTGCTCAGGTAACCTCGTGAAGTGAAGGCCGACTTGATGCCCTCTCTAAACTAGCAAACGAACTTCAAGGAACTAAGGAAGCGAGCATCACCTAATTGGTCTCAGGGGGCCGGGCAATCGACAAAGGCAAGCTTGAGATTGCCGCTATCGACCCCCTAGAACCATATTGGATGGACGACCTAATCGCCTACCTCAAAGACGGATCATTGCCTCAAAATCGATCTAAAGCCAGAAGAGTCAACTATATCTACCTCTACTTTACAATGGACCTCAATTTCGATCTGAGAACACTAAGAGCTATTGTCGAAACCTCGGCATCGACCTCAAATTCACCGGTGTTGGCCACCCGAAAGCAAACGACTAAGCTAAAGTCACCAACCAGAACATTATCCAAAATCTCAAGAACCGCCTTGACACCGAACTCGGCGTTTGGGCAGATGAACTTGACGGTGTACTATGGGCCTATCGAACCACTTCGTAAACTGCCACTGGGCAAACTCCATACTCATTGGTCTACGGGTCTGAAGCCGTAATCCCATCTGAGCTCCTTCACGAAATGGCTCGCGGCTCCCAATACCAACTCGATCAAAACGCTGAGATACGAGCTGAGAATCTCGATGTAATGGAAGAGAGTCAAGAACACGCCTATCAAAAGCTCAAACAATATAAGACAATGATGGAACGATCGTACAACAAGATCAAGGTCCAAGGAGGTCGATCTAGACCCGAAGAGACCCTAAAAGATACTTTAAGCGTTGTTCAGATCTTTTAAAACATTTACATAGCGGTAGAGATCCAAGGAGGTCTTTTCAGACCCAAGGAGATCCTGAGAGGGCCCGAAGTATTTTGTTAGATCTTTTCAAATGAACTCCCAAAGTATTTTATTAGGTTTTTTCAGATCATTGTTTAGCAGTTAAGATCTGCTCGAGGTCGTTTTAGACCCGAGAGATCGTAAAAATCCTTAAGTGCTTAGATCTTTTCAGGTCTTAGCAGATAAGATATGCTCGAGGTCATTTTAGACCCGAGAGATAGTAAAAAATCCCTAAGTGCTTAGATCTTTTCAGTTCGTAGAGTATAAGATCTGCCCGAGGTTGTTTTAGACCCGAGAGATGTTAAAAATCCTAAGTGCTTAGATCTTTTCAGGTCTTAGTGGATAATATCTTCTCGAGGTTGTTTTAGACCCTAGAGATCGTAAAAATCCCTAAGTGCTCAAATCTTTTCAGGTCTTAGCGGATAAAATTTGCCTGAGGTTGTTTTAGACCCGAGAGATCATAAAAATCCCTAAGTGCCTAGATCTTTTCAGGTCTTAGCGGATAAGATCCGCCCGAGGTTGTTTTGGACCCGAGAGATCGTAAAAATCCATAAGTGCTTAGATCTTTTTAGGTCTTAGCGGATAAGATCTGCTTGAGGTCGTTTTATACCTGAGAGATCGTAAAAATCCCTAAGTGCTTAGATCCTTACAGGTCTTAGCGGATAAGATCTACTTGAGGTCGTTTTAGACCCGAGATCGTTTTAGACTCGAGAGATCGTAAAAATCCCTAAGTGCTTAGATCTTTACAGGTCTTAACGGATAAGATCTGCTTGAGGTCGTTTTAGACCCAAAAGATCATAAAAATCCCTAAGTGCTTAGATCTTTTTAGGTCTTAGCGGATAAGATCAGCTCGAGGTCGTTTTAGACCCGAGAGATTATAAAAATCCCTAAGTGCTTAGATCTTTCCAGGTCTTAGCCGATACGATTTGCTTGAGGTCGTTTTAGACCCAAAAGATCATAAAAATCCCTACGTGCTTAGATCTTTTCAGGTCTTAGCGGATAAGATCTGCTCAAGGTCATTTTAGACCCGAGAGATCGTAGAAATCCCTAAATTCTTACATCTTCTCAGGTCTTAGCGGATACGATCTGCACGAGGTCGTTTTAGACCTAAAAGATCGTAAAAATCCCTAATTGCTTAGATCTTTTCAAGTCTTAAAGGATAAGATCAGCTTGAGGTCCTTTTAGACCCGAGAGCTCTTAAAAATCCCTAAGTGCTTTGATCTTTCCAGGTCTTAGAGGATAAGATCTGCTTGATGTCTTTTCACACCCAAAAGATCTTAGAAACCCCTAAGTATCTTTAGATCATTTCAGATCAATCACTTAGCAGATTAGATCTACTTGAGGTCTTTTCAGACCTAAGAGAATCCTGCAAATCCCTATTTTTAGATCTTTTTAGATCAATTAGTTAGCGATCGTCAAAAATCCCAGGCAAGAATGACTACGATCCTAAGAGAACAAAGCAAAAAAGCAAAGCGATGCGGCGATTATCGGCTAAATGAGGTCGAACTCGATCCAACCAAAAACAGAGATCTAGCACATGAGATCGAAACATGCATCCAAATTGCAAGAAGCATAAACAAAAGGTTGAAAAAAATTAAAATGCATTTATTAAGCGACCGACCTCACCACTCGACATGGGTTGAACGTCTTCCATCGAGCTCACCACGCAACGTGGCTCGATGGGTAAAATGATTTTTATGGGCATTGTTGGGTAGGATCAGATCAGATTCTTGGCCCGTCGAACTCATGGATAGGAGGGAGAAGGAGTCCGACCTCAACCAGCTGTGGCAGCTCTCACTCCACCTGACTCTTTGATCTCTCGGCCCTTGCAATTTTAATAACATGACCATATTTATGAGTTGCCCAATCGATCTGAATGTACTCTTCTTCCTCAGGCTGGTCAGTAGCTCCGAGATCGGGAAGGAGAGGGCCTAACGTGTTGAAATCGAATTCCGCAGGAAAGATATTCTGGGTTTTAAGCTAGTTCACGCAAATCTAGAATCTCCCAACATGCCTCTCCCCTCAAAAGGTTACATCGCATCAAAAGTGACAGCAGATCGATCGACTCAAAAGACGTGCCCAATCATTGCGTCGGCGGATCAATTTCAACGGCCCCGACGGTTCCCCTACCCAATGCTAGATCAATGAAGTTACCACCATGAAACTTCACACTGATAATTTAGGGAGCCTCTGACATGGTAAAATAATACGTGGACACATGGTACTCCCACGTGGAAGCCACGTGGACCTTTGGTCGACCTGGACCAACTAAAAAAGGCTGCTTGGACTGGACGTGGAGAGCCTATTATCGATTTGAGTGTCCAAGTCATGGAAAATCCCATTGATCTGGAGTGCCCAGATCTTGGGAAACCTACCAATCAATCTTTGCGCGTCCCTCCGACCTCAATCTACCGTAGCGTTTCGCCCCCACGTCAACCTGGACCAAGAGGAAATGACCATCTGGACAGGCGATGAGCCTAATCGATCTGGTACACCCAACTCATAGAGAACTCACCTATCGATCTATGGTCCCTGCATGATCTGTCCCCCCCAAGATCTACCCCATGACGGTCCCGGGAGGGAACATCGATCCCTAGATCGATTTCCTGCATCAAGAAACATCACAATGCCATAAAGCACTCATGTCGGGACACATGTAACCCCACCATTCCCTATAACAGACGTACTACATCGCACTTAATGCCCGATGGTACCTGTCTATACCCAAAGGGGAAAGAAGGTACACTCGATCTCCCGATCGCCAGGTCCACCATCCGACACCCAAATCAATGGATGGAAACGTCATTAATGCACACCTGCGGTACACGCACTATTGTGTTAATTGGCCACGGCTATAAATACCCCACCCCTGAACAGTAGTTGGGAAGCTTTTCAACAAGCCTTTAATACGCATTTACTTGCATTTATTCTCTTTCTAAGCGAACCCAGTACTAACTTGAGCGTCTGAGTGCCAAACTTGTGCAACCCCCAAGTCCCCCCAAGTTGGCCTCGAGCTTACGTTTGATAGTGCTTTCAGGTCGATAAAGAACCCACTCAAGCAAATTCTTGACTGATTGACCCATATCTAACAGCCAGGTAGACCACGTCAGATCGACAAGATTTAAGCCAGATCAAAACCCATGTTGCAGGATCGACTTCCACTGTCATTAGCCTTAAATAATTTGAAAAAATTAGATTGAGCAACAATAAAGACTATAAAAAACTTTAGACGAAAAAATTGTATTACTTCGTGGGTTTTCGATGAGATTATTGAAGTATATTTTTTGCTATTACATTGATTTGGGTTAAATTTTCTAATTTCCTAAGTTAACTTTTTTGAGCTAAAATTGTTGTTCGATCTTGATAAATAAATCGGTGAGTCTCTGTGTTTTGGTGAAGGTACTTTCGAAGCAAAAAGGTCATATGTGGCACATGTGTGTATTGAAATAGATTTGGATAGCCTTTGAAGAAGCATTTGAGTCTTACGTACCATGCATTAACTTAAATTTAACAAACAGTATATGACGACTTCCACCATATTTTCGGAAGTGCATATATTATGCATGAAGAGAAAGAATGTTGTAATGGTTAGGCAAAGACTCAGGATTGGCGTGGGGTGATTGACAGGAAACACGTTGAAGTGCACGATGATTGAGGCAATGACAATGGCAGTCTGCTATCACTGGTGGCATGAGTGGTGACACCTGCGGCGCTGGTAATAGGTACGGCATAACGCATGGTGGAACAAGGTTAGGGGGTGCTAACCCTAACACGAATGCAGATAGGGACCCACATGTGGTTTGGGCTTAGCCTGTAGGACAAACCACTGAACCTAAAAGAAACAAGGAGTAATTTTTGGATGAAAATGAGGTAAATGGTATGTAACAGTCCAAAAACCAGGCTGTTGATATTGTCCGCTTTGGGAAACACGCCCGTACGGTTTTGTTTCTGAGCCAGGGTAGAACCATAGCTTAGAAGGCCTCAACAGGGGAGATGTATCCACCCCCTTATAAGGCAGGTTTTGTTCCCCTCTCCCTCCGATGTAGTATCAAAAGGTATCAGAGCCGGGGCCCGGGCCGGTGTGCCAGCGAGGACGCTAGGCTCCCATTGGGGTGGTGGATGTAGTATCCCACATTGGAGGGAGAGAGTAATGAAACCTGCCTTATAAGAGAGTGGATACCTTCCCCTGTTGAGGCCTTTTAAGATATAGTTCCGCCCAGGCTTAGAAACAAAACCATGCGGGCATGTTTCCCAAAGCGGACAATATCAACAGATGGGTTTTCGGGCTGTTACAAATGGTATTAGAGCCAGGCCTGGGCCGGTGTGCCAGCGAGGACGCTGGGCTCCCATGGGGGTGTGGATGTAGTATCCCACATCGGAGGGAGAGGGAAACGAAACCTGCCTTATAAGGGGGTGAATACCTCTCCCCTATTGAGGCCTTTTAAGCTATGGTTTTGCCCTGGCTCAGAAACAAAACCTTGCGAGCGTTTCCCAAAGCGGATAATATCAACAGGAGGGTTTTCGGGCTATTACATGATCGGTGGGAAGTCAATTCAATTGTTAAGCAGATTATTTATCGTGTGTTATCCTGATTAATCAGATTGTTGATCGTGTTGTCCTAGTTAACCATGAAAGGAAGAAAACACAATCGTGTGTTGTCTTAGTTAATCAGATTGTTGATCGTGTTGCCCTAATTAACCAAGAAAAGAAGAAAACACAGAAAAGATCAAAATCTGCAAAAAGTAAACTCTATGATGCGCATTGACTCAGTTTGATACCTCAATTGTTAAAGAATTCTTTCAAATTACCCGACCTCAACACCTGATAAACTTGGGTCGAAACTCAAGTCCGTCCTAGATTTGACGATTTGTGCTGATAATAAGTTGGCGTGAAAATATTTTTAGTATTTAGTTGATACTACTAGTCAAATAAAATGGGTCTATACTATGGGATGCAAGAACAACAAAGTCAGGAGGATAATCAATAAACAATCAAATAGGTAATTCTTTTTAAACACTCAAACTGAGTTAATAAAAACCTGGGGAAGTCATCATTTTTTCAAGATCTTAATGAAAGACCTAGAGTTTTTAAGAAAATTTTATTTGGAGAAGCTCCGACTGTTAAGTAACGGTGAAAATTTCGATAAACATAGCTATGATCTATATGCTTTATTATAGGGGAAGTACTTACTCTTATTTGTTCTTTTAACCTTTAGTTGTATTTATTTATTTATTTGAGGTGGTGTCTTTTATATTTAGTTAAAAAGATTTTAAAATATAAAGAGAAAAATATAAAAATTATATTACAAAGAGAAGAAAAGTGTGACACCCCGTCTTTTCGCACATACAGGTTCATACCACGTGTGAGTTTATTTATTGTTTTGCATTTATTTTCATAATTAATTGATGCATTACATTCTTATTTTCATTCTTATTTGAATTACTTGAACAATTTGAACTTATGCATTATTTGAATTCTTTGTTAATCGCGTAATACGTATTTTGTGAATTTGAATTCCCAAGCATGCTTTACGTGATTTATATGATTCTTGGACTTGATTGCATGATTTAAATTTGTTTTGGGACTTAGTGTAATTTAGTTTGGACTCAATTTGTCACTTTTTGAATGTTTTGGGGCCATTTGGTAATTATGGCCTTTTGAGTCCCTAATTCGTTTCTTGAGCTCTGGAACTTGAATTCGAGTTTCGACACCTTTGTTGAATTTGATTTGATGAATTGGATTCAATGAGCCTAACCCCATAATTTTTCGACCTTGTTTCGACTCCCAACGACCCGAATTTCGACCCACGTACACTTTACACACCTAATACCCTAGTGGGACCCTTAGTCATGCTTTGTGGACTTTTTCCTACCCCTTTTTCTCACAATTTTCAGCATCTCTCTCCCTCATTCCTCACCAAAACGCAGCACACAAGGAAGAAGGAGAAAGAAGAGCCACAAGTTCCATAACTCCATTTTTGTTGCCCAAGCTCAAGAACCCCCCCTTCTTCTTCCATTTTCTCTTCAAGGTAAGCCCATATTTGTAATTCTCTTGTCTTGGTGACTTCATACATGTGTATATTTCATGGATTAAATGTTGGGAATCATGATTATTGATAAAGTGTGGAACAGTAAGGGTTTGAAGGTTTTGATGACTAAATGCATTTCTTTGATTCTTGATGGTTTCTTGTGCATTTATGGAGGTATTTGATATTTTTGCCTTGAGTATTTATGACTTCTTTGTTTGGTAGTTGATTGGGGAAGGTCATGATATTAATGGCTATGGTGCGTTTGTAGGAGAAAGCATGTATACTTGATTTTTGGCTCCAAATGTATGATATATGTGCACAAGAGGTGAACTATGGCATGAGTAGAGTTTATAGCTTGGTAAATGGCTTGATCACTTGATTCCATTCACCCCATTTATTGTATTTGAGTAGTATATTGCCTTATGAATTGGTTTGAGTGTGTTGGTGCTTAGAAGTTGGTTTTTGAATTCATTTTGCCACCTTGAATGCAAGTTAACCGGTTGTGCTCTAATGTGCGTATTTGCTTGTTTCGTTGGAAATTTACACATGACTGCGTGTTTCCTAGATGTTAATTGATGTCTTATATGTTTATGCATGAGTTTATAAGTTTATGAATGTGTATGGATTGGATTTGGATTGATTGAGCTTGCCTTGAAAGTGTTTTGGTCGAAATTGCATGAAAAATCAAGTCTTGGACGCAGGGGTGTTTCCACGACCATGGGAATTTTGTACTGAGATTCCCACGACCGTGGGAAATGATGGGAACAGTAGTGAGCTACTGCATCATTTCCATGGTCGTGGGAAATAAAGCTTTAAAAACCCACGATCGTGGGAACCCCAAAGTGTCACCGGCCATTTTCTTTCGTCGTTCTATCGTTTCTCGTGGCTTGTATGCATCTCTCCTACCCCCATTGTGACTCCTAAGCTATCCTAACATGTTATATGATGTGTCACCTTGAATGTGTTGTAATTTGATATGATTTTCGAATCCAAATATTCGAGATATGGTTCATTCTGCCTTTTATGGTTCGTTTATGCACTTCATATGCATCCATTGCATACGTGACCATTGTCGAGCGTCTAATTGGTTCATATTTGAGTCTAAGTCTCAGGTATTGTGTTTCTTTATCTCAGAGCCCCTTCCGGACGTTAAGGAGCCCGAGGTTTAGGTAGTCTTTGCTCACTCCGTTCCGATTCCCACTCTCTTTTGCAAAGGTGAGGGTTAGGATTTGTATAGTTGAAACATATGGCCTTAATGTGATTGATTTTATATCCCGCATGTGGTATTATACTTATATGATAAATATGAATGTTTAAGGTATGATTATGAAAATGGTATACATATGGGCATATATGAGCTTTGGTTTTGAATCCCCTTATACGTTTCTTTATGATTCTAGCGAGTGTGCCTTGAAAGATGGGACTATGGTATGTTTCTTATGAATTTGGGCCCTAGGATGGTAGGTAAGGGAGACCTGGGACGACCATCGGGGTCGCCCGTTATGACCCCTGTGCACTTTTCATTTGAGATATAAAGTGCGGTTGTAAGGCGTAATATTTTGAACCATCGGTGAATAACCGGGGAAGGCATATCGTGGGTTAGCTACCCATATGTATATGAATCCACATGGGTGGAAAGAGTTTGACTCCCAAACACCAAGAAGTTGAGGATGGTTTGATTTATGAATTATGTTTTATGCTATGAATTTATGAAGTTGGGGATGTTTGTTCTCGCCGGACTTTAGTGTCTTTTATTATGGTGGTTATAAAATGAGTTGAGATCCTTTATGTATAATATGTATCCTTTTGAAATGGTTTAGTATGCAAAACCCTAATCGGTTCATGATCGGCCCATTTGAATATATGCTTTACTTTATACATATTTATGTGTGGGTGTGCGTTTAGCCCTCTCACTCAGTCGAACCGTTAGACTGACCCCTTTCCTTTTACTCTTTAGTTGTAGGTTCTCGAGTTAGGCGGGGAAATGCGTCGAGTCTTATTGTACTTCTTATCTTAGGTCAAGTTGCATTACATACGTTTCATTTTGATACTCACATTATGTATAATGTTTATGACTTGTACATTTTGGAGAGTATGAATACTTGATGTATATACTTGGGATTGTAGCCAATGCATGCTATTTTGGTGAATGTATGAATCCTGTTTGATGTTTCCGCATTTTGTATTCTCTGTTTTGCGAGCTCTGTACAGGTTTTAGCCCCTCTTAGCCTAGTGTGTGCGTTTAGGTCTCCGTTCGCTTAGACTTGGGCTCATGTATGGACTTTCATTTCATATGTGAGTTTGGGTCTAGGTGCCGGGGATGTGGATGGCCCACGCTCGGGCGTCACAGTTGGTTTATACAAGCCTCTATTTACTTTGCATACTACAACCCATTGGGCTAGGGTGTTATTACCTTACTACCCCTTTTAGAAATATGATATGAAGTCAGTTAGTTGGCCTCATCCCTCCACATTTCAACTGAATTCGCAGCAGTAGAGCAGAGATGGGATAACGTCCCTTTAACCATATTCTACATACATAACTAATAATAACTTTTAAAAAATGTATCATCAAACCCTTCCCACTCAAACATAAAGGATGGCGTTCCTTCAACGATATCGTCATCTTGCTCGAGCAAATCATCTAAATACTGCATCACTTGTGGAGGATGAGGAAAAGATTGTCCCTGTGACAAACCCTCTCCGAGACTCCGGTCCGCCGGATCCTTTCTATGCGTAGTTTCGAGTGGTGGGACCGAAAATTCTTGAACCTGAGGAAATACAGATGATGAGGGAGTATCATTACCGGATGGATTCTGCAGTAGAGAAGCTTCTCCAAGTGCTTGTATAGAAGTTGTTTCTTGATCGTTAGAACTTTTAGCTTCAATGTTTTTTCCATATTCAATGGAGTTCCCATCACTTGTTAATCGGTATCCAACGAATGAAGTTGTTTTGTTCCCATCACTTGTTTACAAAGGGCATTCCAAGAAGTTCGAGAAATTCCTATCATAAAAATAACAATGAATTATGGCAAATTCGAACAGTCGATGCCCGATGATCTGAAAAAAGAGCTATCCTTGCTTGAGATTTCAATGGCGCTGGTGTCCCATCAAACACAAAAACTGGGAATGCTCCAAACTGCATTTGCACCCAATGTCATAAACCTCACTCCCATTAGACCTCATTCCAATGTCATAAACCTCACTCCAATGTCATAAACCTCAACAACACAAAAGTAAAAACCCCATTCAGTTATACATTCAAGAATTTCACAAATTCACCAAAAGAATTTTTGAAAATCCTAATTCCCATAACCCCATCCCAAATTTTCATAGAATTCCAAATTCTCATACATTTTCCTTTTCCCAACTGAAAACCCACTTGAATTAAAGAATCAAACAAACAAATTTATCACCATAGAAGGTTAACTCAACACTAAAAGTTACTAAAAAAATTGCAAAACCATCACAAACACATACATAAGAGGGTTATACCTATACCTTGGAAATAAGAAAGACGGACAAACAGAAGCATTAGTACTTTAGAGAAAAGATTGACTGTTTTGATAAAGGTTAAACGAACATGAGGCTTTATAGAATACCCTTTAATGGCGGTATCATACTGAACAATCCAATAGGAAAGGTCGACTGCAACTCTTTTATTCCTCAAGAAATCAAACCATTCAAAACGGGCGTGGGGCTTGAGCAAATCCCAGAAATGCCCTCCAAAGCCTATTGAATTTGGAGTGAAAAAGAAGGGCTTTTTGGAAAAACTATTAAAGGATCATGAATGGGGTTTCACTTTCACAATTGATGTATGATGAAGAAGAAGAAGAAGAGAAGACGATAAAGGTGAAAATATATCGAGGGAAAAGTGAAAACCCTCCATTTTTTGTTACAGTAACCAGATGACAGTCTTGTCATTTTCCATGCTATTCCAAGGAGATTTATGTAATTTCACGCAATCCATTGTTTATGGATTATATTGCCAGTACAATTTCACACGAAAAAATAGACCCCTTTTTTTCTTGGCCGTATCGGGGCTCCGAGAAAAGGCCTAAAAGCCTTCCCCTTCAAAGTAAAGCATGGAAAATGGCATATTAATTAACCAACCATGTGATTTCCATCAAAGTAAATAATCTCTTGGTATTGGAAATTATCATTAATAAACTCAAGATAACTTAGGCTTCATTTACTTCATGGATTGCCTATCCATCAACAAAGGTTTATTATTTGTGCTAAGTAGGATTATGTCCATTACCAAGGATCCATTTACTTTCTAAAATTTTGGGTTAGTTTGTTGGGTTGTATAACCCTTTCTTTACTTTACATTTTATAGCCCAATGGATTAGGCCAATATTATCCTTCTACCCTTACATAATTGATATGAAAAGAAGTCAGATTGATGCCTCATTCACATCCCTTTTCTTCTCATTTTCGCAGTTCCAAGAAAGCATAGGCGGGTTGGGTGATTCTTCAATGTATCCGGCACCGTCGTGTTCGTTGGTTGAAGAAGGTGAGCCAACTCTCCTCTTATTTATTTTTAATTCGTACTTTATTGTTGTAGATTATTTAGCTAGAGTATCAAAATCTTGCATTGAAGCATTCTTACCGATTGGATTTTGGGGTTTTACATTCAAACGTTCTTACCGATAAGATTTTGGGGTTCAATGTGTAGAGGTGTGTGTTTTTTGAATCATTACTAAAGTTCATGAAGCTGCTCTCATCCTAGGTGAATGCGATGAACACTCTGTTCAGCAGATATTTGCCCCGTAGTCGACCCATTGGTTAATTTCGTGTTGTGTTGGGAGTTATTTTAGTTGTTCTTATGTGTGATGTACTACAATTTATCTTGTTGCTATGGTATTGTATTGTTGTCCCTGTTTTTGTACTTTATTTCAATGGAATATGTTTATATTGTGGGAAAATAGTATCGATGATCAAGTGGCTCGTGTTTCTAGTTTCACATCACGATTGTCGCACCACCAAGTATAAATGAATTGACGATTGGTAACATATAGATGAAATATATATTACTTCACACAATTAATACAAAAGAATCCAAACATCAAGGGCACTATAGTTTCGGTACATAATATACAAAAAGGAACACCAAGTTGGATACATACAAACTTGGTTCCTAAACGCTTGTATAAACATCAGTGGCTTTCCCACTTTAACAAAATGAAGAATTTATACTTCCTAGACCACTGGAATCAAGCCATAAATAGAGTTAAGAAAGCAAAAGTATTATTTATAGTACCATACCTAAACATACTTACTGAAGCACCAAATTACCAATACCAATCATATAGACCCTTGCTGCAATGCCATATATACCATTTTGCATCTTCCAAAATTTCAAAAAACACTTCCATTTCACTCTGATTCTTAGCCAATTCACAAGTTTGATCGGACAATCTCAAACCGTGTCAACGTTAATGGCAGTTCTTTTACACAATCAAATAGTTTGGCCATATTTTCAGCCGCTTTTACATCGACACGCGTATTCACATCTTTCTCCAAGGCATCAACCACTTTGTTTAAGGCAGCAATGGCATTTTCCCACAACAAGTTAATCCGACTTACAATGTTAGCCACTTCATCGACACGTTTGCATTTACCATTGTTCGACTGCGGAGTGGAAGTAGATTTAGGAGACACAGATCGAGCTTGAGTTGGGTTTTCAGAAGCACCATTGTAGGGACTTTCAGTGTTAGTCTCCTCTATAACCTCCTCTGGATTTCCAACTCCATCGTCGGCAGGAGCGCTATTAAAGTAGAATGCTCCGTTTCCTGTTGTACCATCACGTCTATAAATTTCAACCCACTGATCCCAATACGGAAAAGATTTCTCTCTGACATTTGTCAGATCAGGGTAAACCTATTATTTTTAGTATACAACATGGCAGCTAAGACTTTGAGAAATTCCCATTCGACACCATTAAAAAAATTAAAAAAAATATTTTCTATAATATACTTACCAAGATGATACTATCTCAATCGTCATTTTTAGCTATCAAAAACTTTGTCGTCGCATTCCATCCCATGCCACTCCTACCCAAGGCGTTAAACACTTCACCGTAAGTTTTTTTCCATGTTCTGTACTTCGATTGTATGTGTGGGTCACTACGTAAATCAGTTTCGGGTATGTACACTTTCATGCAAGCCTCGAGTTGTTGAATGAAACCTGCTCGCAACCCATTTGGCGTTTCCCAACCACTGCCGATGATATCCTTAAAAGCATTAAGCAAACAAAGCTCCTCATGATTTGTCCAAACACGTCTCGATCCACCATTCTTCACCCCACTATACAGCTGTGATTGAGAAGGCTGCATCTGCAAAAGATTAAAATAAATTCACTTTAGACAATGTAATATCACAAATCCTAATTGTATAACATTGCACAACATCTCCAACAACCAAATAATAAATTAAACAAATCGTATGCAGAATGCACTCCATCACATGTGAAAGTAATTAATCCAAAACAACACATTTACCAAGTGAAATAAAAAGTCAGCCATTTACATATAATAGCCTATGGCATCAGAAGCCATACAATATTCATACAAAGCCACAAATCAAATGCAAAATGTCTGCAAAAATTCAGCAACCCATAAAGTTATTTTAACAATTCAAACCATGTTCTAAATACGTAAGAATTTTTTTAAAAAGTAACTAGCCGCCTGGCCTAAAAGAGTTCCACATTTCCTCCACTAATTTATCACGAAAATTAGTCCAAGCTTCAGAGGGCTTAATGTGTTGGTAAATTTCAACATTATGATCGTCAGGATCGCCACCAAAATCGGATTCATTCAATTGTAGCTCAATAGGATCCACTTCCATCTCTCCACGTATGAAATTGTGTAGCAATGCACATGCCATGAT
>JBBMKE010267621.1:0-14059 GCA_037834125.1 Lippia alba | reverse complement strand
ATATTTATTATATATATTCATTTAATATATATTATTATATATAAAAATATATTAAATTATTAAAAAATTAATTTTTTAATCAAAAATAATATATATCTTTGAGCTTCGAGCCGAGCCGAGCCTGCTTCGAGCCTTGGTCGAGCCGAGCCAGAAAAAAAAAAGACCAAGGCTCGGCTCGGCTCGGCTCGTTGCCATCCCTACTCAAGAATACATAAGACATCAAGTAACATCGAGGGAGCAAGGATTCATACGCACATTCTCAACGAAACACTCACATACGCATATAAGGCCTCAACCCGGCAAAGGAGCATACAAAGTGGCCTAATTGCATTCAAAGCTCAACTAAATGATGCCAAAGTATTCCATACACATTACCTACATAATCAAAACTCAGCTATCATGCATATATGCACCCAAACACACAAGTTGGGGAGAAGGGGACCAAGTGATAATGCCCGAAACTCACTCATAACCTCAAACATGCTTGGAAATCACTACAAGGGTGCATATAAGACACAAATTAATCAAGAAATCACATTCCCTTGCCTCAACCCATAAACCCACAAAACTCACAAATACTACATCATGCTAGAACAACTTTCAAGCAAAGAAATCCATATATGGTCAAGGAATATGCAACAACAACCTCCAAGAACTCTTTCTAATGCAACAAGAATCAATGGAATGCAAGCATGCTTTAAGTGCAATGAAACCCCCAATCTCAAGCCCTAGTTCAAACCCAACAATCCCAACATATAACCCATGAAATGAGTGCATAAATGAAGTCACATGAGCAAGAGAATCATAAAAACATGCTTACCACACAAGGAAATGCAAGAGAGAGGGGTCTTGAGCTTGGTCTTGAAGCAAAAATGGTGGTTTGAAGCTTGGGGATTCTTTTCTCCTTCCTTGGGGGTGTGTTTCGGTGGTGAGAGAGAGAGAGAGAGAGAGTGAGGGAGAGATAGCTGATGGGGCAAAGAAAAGGAAGAAAAGTTCACCAAAAATGGGTCCAAGGGTCCCACCAAGAGATATTTGTGTACGCGGGCAAATAGAAGTGATTTGGGGATCGAAACGAGGTCATAAAAATACAAGGTTAGTCTCGTTGAATCCCATTTTCCAAATGGAATGCAACAAAGGTGTCGGAACTCGAACTCGAGTTCCCTAGCTCAAGAAACGACCTAAGGACTCAATTTGGTCATATTTACCGAATGACCCCTAAACATGCAAAACTTAACATTTGAGTCCAAAACTAATTACACTAAGGCCCAAAACAAGTTTAAAACATTCAAATGATTCCAAGAAGCATATAATTCATATTAGACAAGCTCAAGGATTCAAATACGAAAAATACAAATTACGCGATTGGCAAATAATTCAAGTAATTCAAATAGTTCGAATTGATCAAATAGTTCAAGTAAGAATGAAATTAGGGATGAAATGCATCAATTAAGCTATGAAAATAAATAAAAAATAATAAATAAACTCACACGTGGCGCGTACCTGTACGTGCGAGAAATCGGGGTGTCACAAATTATTTCTACTCTCTAAGGCCTTATCTACTTGGCATTTCTCTTGGTTGATCTGGATTTCTTGCTCTCGTCTGGCCAGGGGGATCCTTGTACGGATGCTCCCTCGTGCCCCCACAAAACCAACACTGGAATTCTATCAAAATCACTCAGATATACATTCTCAAGTATGCAGTAAACAAAAATCAACAATCAAACATATCATTTATGGAAGAAAAAGACCCAGATTTATAAACAAATGATATCTCCATTCATAAAAAATAAGCATTGACAGAAAAGGCAACGAGGGGGCAAAATACTACACTTTCAAAAAGCTAGAAATGTTTAGAACACAGCGAAAAATGAAGACTAATGATTTCAAAAATGGAAACAATAGCAGAAGCTTAAGAGGGAAGAGCATTAGCAGTGTCGGCGTTTGGAGCATTTGCAGGATCAGATGAAGCATTCATAGTTGGAAGACTCTTTGGTTCCGGAGGTGCGATTGCCAATGGAGTGGGTTTAGAGTCGGTCCAACGAGGGAGGAACCTTCCCCTGCTGCACCCTCGAGCGTTAACCTGCCCTCTTGGGGTCGGTTGGCAGCCAAAAACTCTACCTGCATGGAGTACACCAGTTCGGCATATTCAGGCTCCGCCATGTCTTCCTCGAAAGCCTCGTCGCCAACCCCAGGAATTGGCTCCAGGTTTTCATCCTTCTCCATATCTAGTTTCGGACGATCGCGAGCATTAGTAGGAGCCAGGCCTAGCTTTATCAACTGCCTTATGCCCTTCCAAAAGAAGACTTGGGTCGTGGCAAAGCAATGTAGGTTGTCCAAGAAGTCGAAGGCTTTGGATCGCACGAACTTCTTGATTGCCTCCTTGCCTGCCCTCAGCTCTATGGCCAACGAGTGGTTCTCCACTTCCTGTATCTTCTTGGCCAACTCTTGGAGCCTTACCTCGCGGTCCGCATCGGCCTTCTTGTACTCCTCTTCTTTCCTGGCCTATTCTGCAGAATCCTTCTTGAGCTTGGCGCCCATAGTTTGCACTTTCTCCTCGAGGGTAAGAAGGCGATCATTCCTGTCTTTGAGGGAAACCTGTAGACTCCGACCTCCTGCTTCAAGCCGATATTCTGCTGATTAAGGGTTTCCGGATCGTTGACCCTCGCGAGCCTCTTGTAGTGAGTCTTTCGCTTGGCGTAGGCCTATGCTTGCATCTCCATGTTCTGCAGCCTCGGAAGCACCTCCTGCACAGAGAATCCCTACTTAGCTGGAAAATTCAGAGGTAGTTAAATATGTGTATAAAAAAAAGACCTTAAAGGAAAAATAACATTACCGCGACCAAGGCATGACTCGCATCCGCCAGGACCTCCTCGAGGGGTTGCTCGTTCATGAAGAGATGGTCCCCGGTGAACTGGACTTGATCCAGCACCCCTTCACTGATCATCTTGGAGGTCAAAATGTTCTTCAACATAACTGGCCCATCCTTGGCGGTCCTCTCATAACGAGCGTCCCCTTGACGCTCAAACTGCCAGAATCTTTCCTCCTCTGAAGAAGAAGTGTAGCCATCATCAAACTCGATCGGGCCTACCACAACCTTCTTCCCTTTTTCCATCACCCGTTGTGGGTCCCTCATCCTCCTGTACTTCTTGGAGGCCCTCGAGCGTCTTGCCCTGCTTTCTCTTATGACGATCCCTTGAGCCGAGCTACGGGATTTATTTTCGCTCGCGGCCCCAGTCCTTACGAGTTTTCTCTTCCTTTTAGAGAAATCGGCTGCAGCGTCTTGACCCTCGATACCCCCCATAACTGGCGGAGCCTCCTGTCGATTTTGAACATTGCCCGTTTGGTTCGCAGGAGAAGTTGGAGCTTGGAGGGTCCCAGCAGCATTATCGCTCGGAATGCGGGCCTTCAGAAGAGACACGATCTTGGAAGCTGCTCTTCCCGCCATTAGTACTTCAATTGCTGCATTAACACAATCCAAAAACGAGCGTCAGGGCAATGCTCGAGGTAAAAAATAAGGAAAGACGAGCATTTAAAGTAAACATGCGTCACAACAACATTGTACAGAAGGTTAGTAGGTTAGCATAAGTTATCTCCTAGAAGGCTAACCATCTCTCTCCATGACCTCCGTGGGAGGGTCCGCGATGAGCCTCGGGTGAGCTGAAAGTCCGAAGCGAAACAGGGATTCGTCCTTTTGCAGAAGTTCCTCTGTCTCCATGACAGTGTCCTCATTTTTCATCGCAGAAGCCAGATTTCTAGCCCAACTCTCGAGGTCAGGAGCGGGAGACCTTTCCCTTACCAGAGGACCGTCGCCATGTGCAACCCACCTCTTGGTTACCCCAAACATCTCATCGGGACCATTTACAAAAAAGAATTTACTCTTCCAAGTTTCTCCGAGAGAGTCCTTCGAGGAATTAATGACCCTCATATACCTCTTGGAAGAGATGTAGTAAAAACCTACTTCCGGCGATGATCGTGAGGACTTGGACACTTGGAAAAGCTTAATGAAATTGGCTGTCGAGGGTTCCTGTTCGGTCGCCTTCATGAGGGCAATGAAAGAATTGATAAGGGCTAGTTCGTTGGGTAAAACTTGAGAGGAGTACAGATCCAGAGAGTTAAGTATGTCTCTCATCTCTCGAGGAATGGGGAATCTCAATCCTCCCAGGGCCATGGCATCCCTGTACACGGTCATAAATCCTTCGGGTGGGTCGTTGGCTCTGTCGTTTGCATCTGCAGTACGGACCCACAAATCTGGAGCCCAGTAAGTTTCGTCCATCAACTTGTCCACCTTCTTCTGGGTCATCGTGGACTTGATTTGACTTGGGGGTTTCTCAGTCTTATGCTTCAGGGGTTTTTTCCCCTTTTGCTTCTTCTTCGTGGGCTCTCCTTCTGGTGCATGCCCAGTAGTTCCCGCCTCCTCAAGGTCCATCTCCACATTTACCACACGATCTTGAGGCCTAACTGCAGTGTTCGTAACAGTATTGCCCAGCTGTTGAAATAAAGTGTCCACATTATCCGAATTTTCTTCACTCATGCCCCGGACCGCGGTATTCAATTCCTCTCACCACTAGCCCCACTGGTGCTGGCCACCGGCGATACTACCGGAATTCCCTCTTCATCATACACAACCCGCCTTGCCAGAGTGACTTCTAGAATCCGCTTATTCCTTTGGAGGGGGAAAACGCGCGGGGACATCTCTTTGATTTCCCGAGTCGTGTCAACCACCGCAGCGGTATCAGAGGCATTTTCTCCAGCCATGGGATTCAAGTTGAAATACCAGAAAACTCAAGAACACACCTACCCTGGATCACACAGCAAACCTACCACAACCTAATCTACTGTTAGCAAGCGGTGTGTCGGAAAAAAGATTACCTTGATGGGAACTTGAAGCGTTTCGCCGAAAATTTCAAATGTTCACAGAGAATTCTTATGCTTTGAAAGTGTTTGAAAGCGTAAAAAATGGTGAAGGATTTGAGAAATCCTATTTATACGGGAAAGAGATCTGCAAATATTCAAAATGCAATCATTCCCGCCTTGGTAACTGCTCCACTTTTGGTAACCGCCGTACGTCACCCGGAGTACACACGCCCACGTTCCCACTTTGCATTAAATGCGTCTGCCATAAAGTAACCTCGGACAAGACGACATTTAATGCCTGGCAGAAAGTGTTCGTTTCTGGAACGCTCGGACTGACTTACAGCTGTCAAACAAGGACTCCCTGCATTCTAAGAATCACTCGTGAACCTTTGAAATTCCACAGTACGCTTGAGCTACACTATGGAATTTGGAGGGCAAATGACAGACCCAAAATACGGTCGTATCTACACCGTACACGTGGCACGATCGCGGATGACTCCTGTCGTGACCCAGTTGTACCCCAATTGGAACGTTCGAGTATCCGAGGCTCGTGGCCCTCGCCCAGCCCCTTCCTTGCAGCTAATCTCTCATAGGGGCCACCACCATTGAGACCTCTACCCTCGCCGGTTACAACCCTCGAGTACCTTACGCTCGCAGGGTATGCTCCAACCGCGCCCGCCAGTGATCTATCCCCGAGCGTCTTTACGCTCGACCAGCCAACGAGCTATCCTACGCTCAGGAGAACAATCCCTTAACCGCCACTGACACAACAGCCTGGCATAATCGCCTAAAAAGCGATGGTGACGCGTTCAGGTCCCTTTTAGGCCCCCACGTTCTGACACGTGTCTAGGGCAACACTGTTTCGGGACCACATGGGTACTATTACCCAATTACCCTCACCCTCAATCTATAAATAGAGGAATGCTACTACATTTTCCTCAACCATTCACCACTTACTACAGTGCATTTCTTCACGCACAAGTCACACACTGAACTGGAAACCCCATAGCTGCACTTTTCAAGCTTCTTATAACTTCATCTTCCTCACTAAGGTGTTACCCTAGCTGGTAGAATCAATGCTCTTTGGGAACCCAGTTCCTGAGGCTCTAAGCCTGTGATGGTCTTCCCCTCACACACACAAATAGAATTTGATTGGTGTTGATTCTCTCCTTTACTATTTCCGACACCATCATTTTTGGCACCGTTTATAGGAAACCATCCTCCACGGTCTTCAACTCCGATAAGCTAGTCGAATAGTAACACCAAATTCTCCCAGACTTGTGTTTCCAGTTTTACGTGTGCAATTCTCTTTTGTGCTTTGGTATTTTTTGCAACTTTCTCTGATATGGATGTCACAACACGCTCCGGAGCCGCCGGCACCCTTCCTTCACTCAACGAGGATAATCCTAGAGGTGGAACCACCGTTGCTACCACCTCTACCGCCGCCAGAGGCGTGAACTTGACGGTGGACTTGGCAGACCAAAATGCCACGGCTAACCAAACTGTCGTAACAACTCAGGGCACCACTCATTCCACTGCCGCCGGCCTTTACAAGCGCAACTGCATTGTCCAACACGGCCATGGGAGTTACCAATGTGGGTTCGCTTACCTCCGCGATGATGCCCTCTCATGGCTACACTCTCGTGCCCCAGGGAGTGCTATAAGGATTCGTACCGGGCGTAATGAGCAACATGGTACCTAACATGCTCCCGACGGTACAACCCTACCACGTCGGAAATCTGCATCTTCCGATGACGCTCCCGCGAGATATCCAGGGAGTGGAAATGCCCCAGATAACCGAGCAGCAACTTTTGGCCATGTACGCCCAGTGCGAGGCTCAGGCCACGTAGAAAGCGTGGAAACGTTTCACAACAACCTACTTCCCCAATGGTGCGAGAAATGCTGGGGCTCCACCCCTTGGAGGTTTGCAAGCGCATCCGCTTGAGGCTGCGGCCCGAAATGCCCAAACGCGAGCACAGAACATCCAACAGCCTCTTATTCCTCCTCCCCCGAGGGATGATTTGCCGTCGAGGGTAGGTCAACAACTCCCCCCACCTCCTCCGTTGAATGGAGCACGTCCTCAAAAGGTTAGGGGAAAACGAAGGGGAAGAGGTCCAATCCAGGATCTCGAGGAGAACCCAAACAAGGGATGAAGCTAATCCCCAGCTTCGCAACGTTCAGGATCAGCTCAACGCCCTTCAGGATATGGTACAACAGCTCTCTCAAGCACGGGCCCAAGTATCCCATCAGGGGGTGAGGGATCCAGGGCCAGAGATGCTCGTGAGCCACGAAGGCCACAGCTGCCTGAGCGAAGGGACCGCCAAGACGAATAAAGGGGATATGACCAAAACAGAGGAGAGTACCAACTTGTAGAGATCTCCCCCATCGCGGATGAAGTCTTGGTGACTAGAGTAGGAATGGGCAAAATCTCCACATCCATCAATAGATATGATGGAACTAGCGATCCGGCGGAGCATCTCAACCACTTCACCCACCTGATGCACCTTCACGAGCATCCCCTGCATTACTAGGCAAACCTCTTCGTTACATCCCTCGAGGGGATGGCCCAAGAGTGGTATAACAAGCTACCACAGTGCTGGATCCGAGGGTACGGAGACCTCACTGATGCCTTCCTCAGCCACTTCAACTTCTTGAAGGCACCGACCCACGACACAACCATGCTCTACCACATTATACAGGGGCCTACAGAGACCCTCCGGTCTTTCGTGGGGCGATTCAACAAAGAAGTTTGCTGAGGAGGTCTTCATAGGGCACGTGCTCTTTTAGTCCATCAATCATAAGAACTACGTGAGTAAGGAGTTTGCTGAGGAGGTAACGTTGAAAAAGCCCCAGACTATACTCGAGCTCAGGGAGATAGCAGACTCCTTTTTCGCCCTCAAAGACATGTATCAAGCTCGGGACCGAGCCCTGGCTAACCCCCACCCAATGGTAAGGGCCCTAGATAGGGGAGAGCCAGCCAAGAAAGACCAGCACCGCAGTCCACCCCGTACGAAGAAGAACGCATAACCGCCACGAAGGTCTGAGCGCGAGCATATCCCGCTCAACAGGCCTATCACCGAGATTTATTCTTTAGTGGACAGAAAGCTTTTCAAACGACCACCGAAGATGAAAGAGACCAAGACTCAAAAATGCTTGGGAAATATTGTGCCTTTCACAAACAGAAGGGCCATAACACCAATGATGGCCACCAACTGGAGAGAGAGATTCAGCGGCTCATCGCTGGGGGGCACCTCAAAGAATTCGTGAGGGCCTTGGAAAGATTTGACGAACATTGCAACGAACGCTCCCGTGAACGAAGAAGGAGCCGCCCGCGCTCAAGGAGCCCTCGCCCGCCACTAGAGGCGAGTCACCGAGGGAAATAGAAAGCTGGTGAAGTGGAGAACCAGCCTTACGTGGTCATCAATATGATCGTAGGAGGATCCTCGGGAGTCGACTCCAATGCCTCTCATCGTCGCATAATGCACAGTTACGATCAGAAATCTCAAAGGGTTCAGGCCATCTACTCTGTGGAGGCGAGTCAGCGCTCGAGCGAGAACGATATCGTAGGCTTTAGCGACAAGGACCTTGACCACATTGTAACACCTTATGGGGTCAGCGAAACCTCTAACTGCCCCATGGTGGTTAGTCTAGACGTACACAATCACGTTATAAAAAGGGTATTGGTTGGTAATGGAAGCTCTGTCAATGTTTTGCCTTACTCTACTTTCCAAAAAATGAACCTCACCAACATTCCCTTCGAGCCCCTCAAAACAGCCCTCATTGGCTTCGGGGGCTCCGAGATCATTCCTCAAGGACAGATACACTTGGCCACCTCTTTTGGTCGCGCCCCACAGTGTAAAACTTTAAATGTGTTGTATACAGTTGCTGAAGGCGACCTGCCCTTATGGATTTCAAGGCAGTGATCTCAACGTATCACCAGAAAATCAAGTTCCCACTCCCGAGGGGACGAGAGAGGTTTTATGCAATGTGAAGGAGGCTTGGGAGAGCTATATTTTGTCGCTTCATAGCCACAAGCCTAAGCCTGCCATCCAGCAGGTTCAATGAAGAAAATCATTGACTTTCCAAAGCTCGACGAAGATGGCCCTGAGCGCAAACGGGCCATGCTCTATAAAAAGAAAAACAGTAAGCGAGGATCCAAAGCTTCCGCGAGTAGTGAACCCCCTGGAACTGTGGAAGAATCCTCAGAGAGTGACGAAGAGCCACCCTCGGAGGAGGGAGATAACCGCCTCACGGGTAAGAAAAGAGCGCTCGAGGCTCCACGACCGGAGGTGAAGATCGAACCAATCGAGAAATTCCTTACCTTCGAATTGGAACCTGGGAACCCTGAGAAAACAACCCAGATTGGGTCGAGCCTCGAAGGCCTGGCATAAGTCATGATGATCAACTTCCTCCGTGAGAATCTGGATGTTTTCGCCTGAAAAACTTCAGACCTTATCGGTATTGACCCGAGCGTCATAGTCCACAGACTCAATATGGATCTAGCATTCAAGCCCATCAAACAGAAGAAAAGGGGCATTCATAGATTTCGTAAGCAAGTCATTGAAGAAGAGGTCAATAAACTCCTTGACGCTCAGTATATTGAAGAAATCTTGTATCCAGAATGGCTGTGCAATGTCGTTCTCGTACCTAACAGTGCGAACAAGTGGCGCATGTGCAACGATTTCACATACTTGAATAAGGCTTGCCCTAAGGATCCCTATCCTCTGCCTCGCATCGATCAATTGGTAGATTCAACGGCAGGCTGTGAGCTTATGAGCATGATGGATGCATTCCAGGAATACTATCAGATATTCATGGCTCCCGAGGACCGTCCCAAAACTTCTTTTATAGTACATATGGGGGTTTACTGCTTCCTGGTCATGCCATTTGGCCTCAAGAATGCAGGAGTGACATACCAATGCCTCATGAATAGGATGTTCAAACCTGAGATTGGCAAGTCCATGGAGGTCTATGTTGACGATATGATCGTGAAGAGCGAGCGACAAGGCTCGCACTTGGATGACCTCCGACGGGCGTTCAACATCCTCCGCCAGTACGGCATGAAACTCAACCCCTCTAAGTGCACATTTGGGGTGCGAGGTGGAAAGTTTCTCGGTTATGTGGTTAGCCAACGAGGGATTGAAGCCAACCCTGAAAAGATCAAGGCGATTCTTGATATTCCTTCCCCTCGGACTGTCAGGGAGGTCCAAGTACTGGTAGGGAAGATAATATCCCTAAACAGGTTCATTTCTCGGTCTGCCGATCGGAACCTCCCGTTCTTCAAGATTTTGCGTAACGCTCGTAACTTCGAGTGGACTCCAGAATGCGAGCGAGCCCTTCAGAACATGAAACATTACCTCTCGTGTGCCCCACTTTTGACAAAACCGGTGGAAGGGGAGCGTTTGCTCATCTATCTCTCAGTTTCCTTATAGACCACAAGCGCTGTCTTGGTCGCCGTACGCGAGCGAAAACACCTTCCCGTGTATTATCTGAGCAAAACATTACAAGGGGCAGAGAAACGTTATGCTAAAATTGAGAAGTTCGCCTTTGCTCTTATTAAAGCTTCTCGACGGTTAAGGCCATACTTTCAAGCACCTTCCATCATGGTGCTAACTGATCAACCCCTCAAACAAGTCTTGGCCAAGCCTGATGTCTCGGGAAGGCTAATCAAATGGTCTATTAACTAAGCCAATTCAACATCAGCTTCGAGCCTCGCACGGCCATCCATGCCCAAGCGGTGGCGGATCTGTTGGTAGAACGTTTCGGGTTGGATTCTCCGTCGCCCGTAGATGAGGGTTTATGGATGTTGCACACCGATGGTTCCTCGACCTCACAGGGGGGAGCCGGGGTGACCCTTAGGGATCCCCACGGAACGGAAATGGACTTCGCAATCAAACTTGCTTTACAAGCTACCAACAATGAGGCTGAGTATGAAGCGCTTATTCAAGGGCTTAGAATTGCTCGAAAGAGTGGAGCCAATAGGATAATGGCTTATGTGGATCCCAGTTGATTGCAAGTCAAATCGATGGGACATATGAAGCCCGAGAAACCACCATGGTGCGCTACTTTGGCAAAGGCAAGGCAGGTCATCGCCGAATTCAAGGAATTTCACTTGCTACAAGTTCCGCGAGCCGAGAACGAGCGTGCGGACGCCCTCTCAAAGTTCGCATAGTCCATTGACGGCACTTGCGAGCGTGCTGTTACCTTCTTTAGAACCGAGAGACCACTGATAGAAGAGGGAAAACCTCCGAGCTAAGTCAACATGATTGATCCCTCCGAGCTATGTTGGCTCGACACTGTCATATTGTTCCTCCTCGACGGTACCCTGCCGAGCGACAAAGTGGAGGCAAGGAAGGTAAAAAACAAAGCTCCCAGATACTCTCTGAACAACGAGGGACGCCTCTTCAAACGTTCGTTTCAGGGCCCCCCTATGCAATGCCTGAGGCCCTCGCAAGCTAAAGAAGTCTTAGAGCATGTACACAGTGGTAGTTGTGGAAACCACTCCGGCGGTCGGATTCTGGCCAAAAAGGTTCTGAGGAGTGGATTCTATTGGCCCTCAATCTTGCAGGACGCCATCAACTACTCCAAGAAATGCCCCAAATGCCAATTCCATGCGAAGATCCCTCAGCTTCCAGCAACCCAGATAATCCCCATCGACGTCTCGTAGCCTTTCGACCAATGGGGCATCGACATTGTTGGACCCCTCCCTTTAGTGGTCGGGCAGCGGAAGTTCGCCATTTTAGCTGTGGATTATTTCACCAAGTGGGCTAAGGGGGAAGCGGTCGCAAAAATCACCTTCCGGACAGTTAGGGATTTCATAAGGAAAAACATCATCTGCCGCTAAGGCATTCTGAGAGTGCTCATTTCTGATAATGGCTCACAATCATCGCGGCTGACACTCGAGAGTGGTGCTCGGAGCTGGGGATTGAGCAACACTTCACTTCCATGGGCCATCCACAGGCTAATGGTCAAGCTGAAGTAACGAACAGGATCATACTCCAGCATCTCAAAACGATGCTCGAGAGTAAGAAAAGGGAGTGGGGGGAGGAACTCCAGGGAGCCCTCTGGGCGTACTGGACTACCCCACGAGCGGTGACCGATGAGACTCCATACGCCTTGACGTACGGATCTGAGGCAATGATACCGGCAGAGCTCGCCCAAGGATCTGCACGCGTAGCCTATTTCGAGACCATTGCTAACAACAGCAATCGAGCACTAGAACTAGATCTGCTTGATGAAAAGCATGACACCGCTTGGGCTCGCATCCACAAGTACAAGGCAACGGTCGTCTCGCAGTACAACAAACGTGTCAAAGAAAGAACCTTCCAACTAGGAGACTTAGTTCTCAAAAAGGTTGAGGTCTCTAAACACGTGGGTAAACTGGATCCCAATTGGGAAGGCCCCTTTAAAGTCATACATATACGAGCAAACAACACCTACCTGCTAGAGACTTTGCAAGGCGAGCATCTACCCCGACCGTAGAATGCTTGCAATTTCAGAAGATTCTACGTATGAGACTTGTACTATTCCTCTCGGGACATTTTGTATTTTCTCTTAATGAAATGAAAAGCATGGAACACAATCGCTTAATATGTCCTTAATTATTGTTATCTTTTGCCATTATTTTGAGCAATACCCTTTTACGAGGGTTGATCAAGCTAAACTCTGTGTCGAGCTAGCTCCACATCGAAATGGCCTTATCCTACTCTAGTCCCTCGGAGGCTAGCGGACTCAGTAGACTGGAACATAAATGGAATAATCCTAAGGGCTCGATCCTAGCTTACGCTCGTGATCCTTCAACGGGTCACAGTCGGAAAATCCTTTGAAGGATGGATTTTATCCTTTGACGGATCTTTACCGGGAAATCCTTTAGCGGATTATTCTTTGTTACAACACTTAGCAAAATTTCTAATATTTTCTAAGTTCATGTCATTCACACATACAAAATCCTAAAGGTTTTCTATGCTTGGTTTTTTGGAGTAGCTTTGGATTTCTTATTATTACTCAAAGACTGGCCAGGGTGACCTCGGTATAGACACACCCTCGAGCCCTCGAAGGGAAGCCCTAATATACTATCGCTCAACAAAGATCCAAGCAAGCGTTCAAGCGTTCAAACATTCGAACCAACCACCCTCAAGATTCAACAAAGTTTGGGAAATAGATAAAGTATTCATGCGCAAAAGCTAACTAAATTGAACAACAGAGTTTAAAGAGTACAACCAAAAAGGAAATCAGAATGGTTCAAGTACAGAGATAATTCTCGAAAATGAAGGCAATAGACAGACGGCATATCAAGAGGCAGGAGAATCGTCAGCTCGAGCGTTGGAGGTTGAGGGTTGCTCGAGGATCTCTTCCAAATTTTCGTCTTTCGACATGTCGATCCGAGAGTCCTCGCGAGCGTTTGCCGGAGCCAAACCTGCCTTGATCAGTTGCCCAATCCCTCGCCAGAAGAACAACGTAGCTTTTGCAAAGCAGTGGATGTTGGCCATTATGTTAAAGGCCTTGGACTTCACGAATTGTTCCACTGCCTCATTCTTGGTGCGAGCTTCGAAGGTGGACATCGTCCTTTGGATCTCCTGAAGTTTCTCGCCCATCTCCTTCAATTGGCCGTCCCTCTCCTTGATGGCTTTCCTCATCTGCTCATTTTCTGTTGTCAGCTTCTCCTGCTCATGCTTCCACCACTCGGTAGAGTCGCTGTACTTGCGGTTCAGACTCCGCCACTGCTCGTCCATGTGGCGGAGGGACTCTCTGGTCTTCTCGTGATCATCCTCGACAACCTTGATCTTGTCCTACAACTCCGTACGCTCCCTGTACCAGGCCGAGGGATCGTGCATCCTTGCCTGCATTTTTTACTTCATTTTATGGGCAGCGTGTGCCCTCACTCGTTGTTCCAAGCTCTTAAGCCTTGGGAGCACCTCCTACAAAGCAAGTAAAAGGTTGAGTAAAGAGAAGGCATTCAAGATCCTGTTCATAAGAAAACACAAGAACTCGTGACTTCGAAAAGTAAAGAGTAGACTTACCGCAATGAGGGCGTGGCTCGCATCGGCCACGAGCATTTTCGCTAGGGGGCGTTTCGAGTCGAGTCGAGTGTGGCAAAAAAAAATCGGCTTGAGCTTGAAAATTATTTGCATGGCTTGAGATTGAGCTTGAGCTTGAGCTTGTCAAGCTTATTTTTTTGGGGCTTGAGCTTGGCTTGCCCAAAAAT
>JBBMKE010267189.1:0-14063 GCA_037834125.1 Lippia alba | reverse complement strand
TTTTAAATATATAATATATTTTTATTTTTATTTATATTATTTTAATATAAATTTAATATAATTTATTACACTTTCAACGTGATTATATATTCATAATAATAAAAAATAATAATATAATATATATTTAATACATATGTGGAGATTACATAATAAATAAATAAATATGGAGATTGGGAATGACTAATACCATGGGGTACCTAAGAAATGGATAAACCCATGTTTGTGGTAATGGGCATTACCTCGGTAATGAGTATTCCTAATAATTTTTTGTACCAATCAAGGATTTGGGAATGGACGTAGGAATGCTCATTCCATTCCAATTCCATTCCATCATACCAATCATGCCGTATATGTATTGCATATACATGCATTATAATTATGTGTTTCACTCCAATTAATTTAATTTGCATGATAATTTTAAGTATTCGTGACATTTGTTGCTTTTGTAGTTTGCAGAGTTTTAGATGTTATTATTGTTCATAATTTGAAATAGATATTTTATACAAATATTTTTAAATGTGTAAATTTTCAAAATGAAAGTGATTCATTAAATTTTTTATTATATTTATTTAATTAAGTTAGACAATTTTAATATTTAAATTTATTAAAATCTATTTAAAACTAAATGATAAACGTGCAACAGACGTTGATTTCTTTAGTTAAAGAAAAGAATGCTACTTAATGATATATTGATATTTTAATTTCATACTTAAATGGTAATATATACATGGGCATGCATGTTTATATTAGGTTGTTTCAATACCGAAGCTTGCAATATTTGTTTAATAACTTCGATAGATATTTATGTGAATTTACTAATAAATTAATTGATGTTGGTTTGTTTGTTATAGTTTTTTATTCCGAAGGAAAATTTTGTTATTTCAAACGAATAATTTTAAATAATATGCAAAATATACATAAAATTAAAACATAAAATAAAATATGGAATAAATATGGATGAAATATCTATTTTGATTTATATTTATAGATAAAATATCAATATTATATTAAATTATAAAATTTTAAATTAAAAAATACAAATTTAACTAACATCACAAATACATCATCATACTTTCACTATTATAACTATTACAATATATCCTCTAAGGGCAAATTGTAATTTTCTTTAAATAATTTTGCTGGTATCATCAAAATTTAATACCGTTATTAATGGTTGACGCAATTTAAGTTGTGAAAGAGAGTGTATACCTGAGGGGAAGTGTCTATAATTTCTCCAATCTTAGGGAAAATTTATATTTTCGCAATATTGTAGAGGGTTGTTCGTAATTATTCTTTAAATTTTATTGGGTCATTATTTGAGGTCCGAACTAGGATTTATAATTGAATTAATTCAAAATAAGTAAAATACATTTTGGAGAATTATATCTAATTATCTTGTATTTAGGTCTAATTACAATGTATTTCATCATAATCGAAAAATTATATTTTAGTCCCTATAAATCTTATTTGGTCTCAAGTCCCTTAACGGAATTTGTAAAAGTACACTTATACCCCTGATGGTTTTGTGAGTGTTACATTGAATATATGATCAAAATTACAGAATCATCTCTAAAATTTACAAAAATAACAAAATGATTCCTATAAAATATGACTTTAACAATAAATCGAGGGTATTTTTGGAATGACATAGCGGAGCCTAAAGATTACAAACGGTTCTCAAAAGATACGGACTAATTTATAATTTCTTAAAAATCGTTAATTAGATTGTAGTTAGACCTAAATATAGGATAGTCAAATATAATTCTTCCCACATTTGCTTCTTGTTTTGAGCCGTAGCCTCACTCGCAATTTTCATGATGATTTCGTAATGTTAAGAAGAGTGAAGTTCATGGTTTACACTTTAAATAGATCCGCTGACCGCTGCTTAGTCCTTTGTTGACTTCACCTGATATTCCCTTTTGATTTTGACTTTGTTTTTCTTGAATCCCGATTCGTGCGAATTGATCTTTGACCTCATCTTGAGATTAAAATGAAATTTGGGCTATGGAGATAAAGCCATCATAGATAAGTGTTAAACATGGATTCGGGAAAAAAGGTTTTGGAATTCATTGTATTGATGTTTCTTGTGTTACAAAATACTTAGAGGAAGAGGTATTTAACTTCAATTACAAAGAAATCAAATCTCTACAAATTCGAGTCTATCATGACTAATTAGGGATCGTGGTCAATCTTTCCTTTCTTGCTTGATTTAATTTCCAACACTTCCCCTCAAGTTAAGTGATGGAATCTCCGATCCTTAACTTGCTTAAAGCTGTTTGAAACACTTGGCTGGAAACGGCATTGGTCAGGATGTCTACCAACTGATCTTCTGATCTAACAAACGGAATTGTGATGATACCACTTTCCAGTTTTTCCTTGATGAAATGCCAATCAACTTCCACGTGTTTAGTCTTATCATGTTGGATAGGATTCTCTGAGATGCTGATGGCAGCTCTGTTATCACACTTTAAAGGGGTAGGAAAAGATGGTGTCACCCCTATTTCTGTCATCAGTTTCCTTAACCATATTATTTCAGCAACTCCTTTCGCTATACCCCTAAACTCGGCTTCTGCACTTGACAAGGCAACAACCTTCTATTTTTTGCTGCGCCAAGTTACCACATTTCCACCAACTAGTGTAAAGTATCCAGAGGTGGACCTTCTATCATTCGGGTTTTCAGCCAATCGGCGTCGGTATAGGCCTCTATATTTGGATGTCCGTGTCTGCCAAACATGATCCCAGTGCCAACAGTTCATTTCAGATACCTGATAATTCGTACCACTGTCTCCATATGCTCATTCTGAGGTTTGTGCATAAATTGGCTGACCACCCCAACCGCATATGCAATATCAGGTTTGGTATGAGATAAGTAAATCAACTTAACACCCAACCGTTGATATCTATCTTTTTCAGCTGGTTCCCCACTCTCCTCGATTTTCAGCTGGTGATTCACCTGTATCGGGGTTTCAACTAGTTTACAGTCAAGTATTCCAATTTCAGCTAGCAAATCTAAGATATACTTTCTTTGAGAAAGGAAAATTCCCCTTTTTGATCGCAGGACTTCAATTCCCAGAAAGTACTTCAACCCTCCAAGATCCTTCATTTCGAACTCCTTGAAGATATTCTCTCTGAGTCGGTTAATCTCCTCTGTATCACTTCCAGTGATTATCATGCCATCCACATGGATAATCAAGCATGTAATATGATCTCCCCGTCGTTTCAAGAACAGAGTATGATCCAAATTACTCTGGGCATACCCATGCCGTTGCATAGCTACTGTGAACCTGCCGATCCATGCTCGCGGTGACTGTTTCAACCCATACTGAACTTTGCGAAGTCTACACACCTCGTCTTTCCCAAAATCATCTGTAAAACTAGGAGGGGATTCCATATACACATCCTCTGTCAAGTCCCCATGCAGAAAGGCATTCTTTACATCGAACTGATGAAGAGGACAATCCTTATTTGCAGCCACTGAGAGTAGTACTCGAACTGTATCCAGTTTTGCTACGGGGAGAGAAAGTCTCGGAATGGTCTACCCTGTATGTCTGAGTGTATCCCTTCGCAACCAGTCTAGCTTTGTATCTTTCAACTGATCCATCAGCCTTGTGTTTTACCGTGAACACGCATATGCAACCAACTATCCTTTTCTCGATGGGAAGCTGACATTTTTTCCAAGTTCCATTTTTTATTAGAGCCTCCATCTCAGTGACCATGGCACTTTCCCATTCTTTGTTCTGTTTGGCTTCCTGCACTATTTTCGGGATCTCTTCTCTACAAAGAGTTCCAAGGAAGGCCTTGGATGCTTCAGACACACTTCCCCTGACCATGTTTTCTATGGGATATTTGGTGTTCCGGGATACATGATCAGGAGAGCATCTTAAGGGAGGTACACCTCTGTTGCTGCGCTGTGGTAGTGGGTACCTGTGGCTCTCTGTGATAGGCTCAGAGACAAGATTAGGAGCACATGTGGAGTCATCAATAGTATCATGAATATCAGAAAGGGTATTCTGAGTTTCACTTACCTCGATTTGGACATTATCCAGAGGAGGATCATTGGGCGTAGGGGTGGTACTAAGGTCTTCACTGCTTTGTCCAGACTCAGGGGCACATACATCCGACTCAGGATAGTCTAACCAGAACAGTGATTCTCTAGAACTCTCTCCCTGAACATTGGGTTGGTTAGAGAAGTAGTACTCGGATTCCACAAAGTTACAATCCATCGTTACATGAACATGCCTGCTAACTGGATTGTAACACCTATACCCCTTCTGATGACGGGCGTATCCCACAAATATACATTTTACTGCACATGGGTCCAACTTATTTCTGTCAGTTTTCGGAACATGAACAAACACGGTGCACCTAAAGATACGAGGTGGTAGGGTAAGGTGTAGTGGGATATTGGTTTGTGTTTGGAGTGTAGTGAGTGGCGTTTTGAAATCAAGGATTCTGGTGGGTAATCGATTTGTTAGGTAAGTTGCAGTAGCAACTGCCTCGGGCCAGAAATGATTTGGGACATACGATTCGGTTCATAATGCTCGGGTCATTTCCAAAATGGTACGGTTTTTTCTCTCACAGACGCCATTTTGTTGGAGGGTATTTGGACAAGAGGTTTGATGCACAAGACCATGTTCCTGAAAGTATTTGGAGATTTCTTGATTTACGAACTCTATGCCATTATCAAAACGCAACACTTTGATTGTGCGATTGAACTGAGTTTGCACCATTTTAAAGAATGAGACAAACTTATCAAAAATTTTTGATTTATGTCTGAGGAAATATACCCAGGTCATTCTTGAAAAATCATCCACAAATAACACAGTAACGAAACTGATTCTGGGTAGTGACCGGGGCAGGCCCCTAAACATCCTAATGTATCAAAGAAAACACAGCTTCAACCCTTGTATTATTAGACTTAAAAGATGCTCTATGACTTTTTGAAGAAAGACAAGTTTGACATGACAGATTCACAGTCTGATTATTCTGAAACAAAGCAAGAAATAATAATTGCAAATACCCCGCTGAGGGATGACCCAAACGACGATGCCAAAGCCAAATTTGAGTGTCAGCTTTTCCAGCTGAGAGAAGTGCCTTTGACCGAGTTCTACTTCATCGACATAGTATAATCCTCCATTTTCAGTACTACGCCCAATGATCTCCTTCGTATGAATGTCATGTAACCAACAAAACCGAGGGTAAATCAGAACAACAGAGTTCAATTCTCTCGTAATCTAACTTAGAGACAATAGTTTCCAAGACAGAGATGGTACATAAAGACATTTGCTCAGTTTCAGTTTAGGGGTAACAAGAACTGATCCTTCTTTTTCAATTATAGCCCGTTCGCCATTTGCAGTTTGAATATATGACATACTCGGATTCACGGATTCAATTATATCAGAATAATCAAAAGTCATATAGTCCGTTGCCCCACAGTAAAAAATCCACTTAAAGGTTTTATCAGATGCAGTTTAGGTGTGAAACACATAATTTTCAAATTTCTTGGGGCCTATAGATAATTCTTGAGAAGTGGAGGACTTATCAGCAATACTTGTAGAATCATAAAAAGGGAAATAAGGGTTTTGGTCACAACCCCCAAACCCTATACCTGTTCTGCCGCCTATCAGTCCTTCACCAGGTTTCTCGCCGAGAGAGGCGGTGGTGCCGCCGTGCCCACCTACTGCTACTGCTATCGCCGCTACACCGGCGTCTCTTCCGACGATGCCTGTAGCGGCGGTGCTGCTTCCCTAATTTTCTACGGTGCCCACAGTGAGGGTCGCCCGTCGAACTCCTCCTTTCACGGTGGTTTCGCCTCCGGTTGTCGTTTTCCGATGGCCAATCCACCAATCGGGGTACCCAATTATTTCAAAACACAAGCTTTTGTATGGTTGGTTTCCCACAGTGGTCACATGTGAGCTCCGATTTGTCTGTGCCCGGTGAATATTTTCGGCCGGCGACGTCAGTACGCCCGGTTCTATCTGAGCTCCGCCCACCTTTCTCCCTCTTTGCTATAAGGCCAGATCCGATTTCATGGGGGTTGGCTTCCCTTCCGGTCACTGTCGTCTGTAGTATGTGGAGGCGTGCCGCCTCTCTACGAATGGTGGCGTAGGCTGCATCCACCGTAGGCTTTGGTTCTTGTTTGAGTAAATCTCACAGGATTGATTCATATCGGTCCTCAATTCCGGTGAGAAGCTGATACAGCCTCTGTTCTTGGGTTAATTTGTTGAATGTCGCAATATCTTCTGCGCACTTCATCGGGTTTGGTTGTTTCCGATCGATGGCCATCCAGATGTTTTAGGGTTTGGTCCAAAAGTCCTTAAGGTTGTCCTCCCCTTGTCGTAGTGTATTCACTCTCCGATGTAGATCGAAGAGTTGGAGGGGATCGCCGCCGCTTCCATAAGTGGTGGTGAGACCATCTCATAATGCCTTCGATGTAGGGTATTGAAGGACGCTATTGATGAGACTCGCCTCCATATTCTGAATTATCCAGGTAAAGATATGTTGGTCGGTTTGTTCCCATTGATCGTACTTGGGATCGGTTTCTTCTGGTGCCGGTGGGGTGCCAGCTATGTTCGAACGACCCCCTTTTCCACCTATCGCTATTTTCATGATTCTGACCCAAATTGGATAATTGTCATGGTTTAATTTAATCCCAATTGACAGATTATCTTTATTGAACATGGTTGGTTGTGCAATCTGAATTGCTAGTTCTTGATTGCCGTTGTTTGGAGCTGTCATTTTTCTTACTTTAGGGTTCGGGAAAGGTATAGGACAGTGATGTTAATTCTGAGTCCTCAAGATCTCAACACGCTCTGATACCATGTTAAACATGGATTCGGGAAAAAAGGTTTTGGAATTCACTGTATTGATGTTTCTTGTGTTACACAATACTTAGAGGAAGAAATATTTACTTTCAATTACAAGGAAATCAAATCTCTACAAATCCGAGTCTATCACGACTAATTAGGGATCGTGGTCAACCTTTCCTTTCTTGCTTGATTTAATTTCCAACAAGAAGATAAACTTAAATGCCGTTGGCATAATCCAATCTATTATAATAAGAAAGGTCAAATTGCATATTTGGTATATTAGCTGTTTAATTCGATCAATTCAATATTTTTAGTATATTTTATTTTTCGCGACAAAATAGGATCGTATTCTCAAAGTTAAGCAATCGAATGCATATTTATTACCGAAAACTATTTTGTCCATCGAAATTTACATGTATGTGATGAACTTTGACTTTGCTATGTACAAAATCAGGTCAGATTTCCAACGGGCAAAATTGAATTCCGATCAAAAAGTACATTAAATTGTATGATTTTTAAGATGGGGTTCTACTTCCTCGCCAAATTGATCGAGTTGGTAATTAATATACCAAATTTACAATCCCCTAATAATAAGTGTATGACATTTATTATTTGATTGATCATTCGACCTAATTTTTATTAACCACACGATAAATTTAATACAGACACCACCTCACTAATTACGATATGTTGATTAAAACCTGGTTGGGGAAATCACCTTGAATGCATGCTAGACTGCTAGTGGTTTCATATCGTAGTATTTTCGTGTGGACAATATGCAGTCTAAACCAGTGCATTAGTTTCTCTATTTTGCGATTTTGGTCGACTGATCGCAACTTGAAAACAACAGGAACCCACTCGCATTGAAACACTCATTTTCGTTGAAATTTCCTACTCTTCACGTCTCTTTTTCATCGCTTTTCATACATTTCCCATGCTATAATCAAACTTCTTCTATTTAAAACATTCGGCAATGTTACAGTCTCCAAACATCTCAATTTCCCATCAAAAGATCGACTAAAATTTCTCATTCCTTTTTCAATTGAAACATCTTCTGAGAAACCATCATCAGAACATGCAGAAACCTGTCAAGTTTGTGTTGGTTTTCACCATCTGTTGAGATTGTATTTTGTTTTTTTTTTTGTATTTTTCCTTTTGGTTTCACACTTCTAGAAGCCGTTTGTATTTTTTATTTCTTTGCATTTTCTCCACGCGTCAATATGACCATTGGCCACGCCTTTGCTATTTATTGGATGTATGTACAGTGTAAGCTCAGTTTTGTATTGAGAAATAAGATTCATTCACAAACCCTAATTGCTATGCTTGAGTCTTCCTCCTCCATCTGCAAATCGTCATCTTCTTTCTTCCGCCATACTCTGCAATTCTTCATGGTATCAGAGCAGGCTTCCTGTGAAGATCCTGTTCCTGTGTTTTTAGATTTGCATCCTCTCATTGCAGATCGTCTTTTCTTCGCGTGCGTGTTCTTTAAATTCTGAGGTTTCTATCTCAGATTGGTTCCTATCTGAGGGAATTTGCTTTGGATCTGAGTTCTCTATTTCAGATCTGTATCACATCACCTTAGATCTGAGTTTTCTGTTTCAGATCTATATCACTTCCTTTCAGATCTGAGTTTTCTGTTTCAGATCTGTTTTTTCATTCATTTGCGTTTTCACCTCTTCGTGTGATTGTTCTACCTACTTCTAGTTTTCCTCTATTGTTCTTATCATGGCGGTTGATGATAAGAACAAATCCGTTGCTGGTACTACTACATCTTCCCAGGATGAGTCCCTTGCCATCTCAAACAGTGATTCCGCATTATTGTCGGTTGTCACTGTGGCTATGGATGGGAAAAATTATCTCACATGGCGTAGAACGATGAAAATCGCTCTTGAGTCTAAAATAAAGTTAGGTTTCATCGATGGTTCCATCGATTTGCCTCCTGCTGAAGATTCCACATACATACAAATTGTGGAAGAGAGTGGATAGTACTGTCAAGGCTTAGATTCTTAACTCCCTAGCACTTGAGATCCACCAAAGCTTCCTCTATGCCTCTACTGCTAAAGAGCTTTGGGAAGATCTTGAGCAAAGATACGGTCAGTGTAATGGACCTTTACTATACCAGTTGAAACGTGATCTCAGTTCTATTTCCCAACGTAATCTCTCACTCGCTTCATATTTCAATCGATTGAAAACACTTTGGGATGAATTAGGGAATTTGAACGATCCTCCTGTTTGTACTGTTGGTAATACCTGTCCTGTGATTCGTTATATTAATGAATCACAGTCGTCTGATATGCTTATCCAGTTTCTTATGGGTTTGAGTGATTCCTATAATGCTGTTAGGAATCAGATTCTTGTTATGGATCCTTTACCTACTGTAAACAAGGCTTACTCTATCCTCTCTAGAGTTGAATCTCAGAGAGATGTGTCTGTTGCTTTTAATGATGTTTCCAGTAATTCAGTTATGTTATCTAGGAATGTCAATACTGGTAGAGGGGCTGGTATGGGTAGAGGATTCAACAAGAGAAAGCATAGGACTGATAGGCATTGTAATATCTGTAATAGCAACACTCATAACACAGACACTTGTTTCAAACTCACTGGAGAGCCTGATTGGTACAAGGCATATAAGGAGAGCAGGTCCAGTGGAGTTGGAACTTCAAAAAGAACTTTCAAGAATGTTGCTAATGTTTTGACTGATACTCCACTGGAAATGTTCTCTGATACTGCACCATCTGGTTCTAACTCATCTGGTGTCAATATGTCTGACTTGATTAGACAGGAGTTGGTGAAGTTCTTTAAGGAGAACAAATCTGGAATTACTGAACAGCTGCATTTTGCCTCTGAGCATTCAGGTATTTTCTGGAATTATGTTCTATCCTGTTCCAGTACGCTTAATTCCTATCAGTGGATTATTGACTCAGGAGCTACTAGCCATATTTGTTCTCAAATTGATATGTTTACTACCTATTATGCTCCTGATCATGCTATACCCATTTACTTGCCTAATGGACAATGTCATGAAGTTAAATACATTGGATCAGTGAGATTAACTGCTCAAATTATGTTAGATAATGTTTTGTTCATACCTTCCTTTAAATTCAATCTTATCTCTGTGAGTAAAATCACTGAATCCACTAACAGTGAGTTCATTTTTTCTAAAAATTGTTGGAATTTGCAGGTCCAGAAAACTAAAGCCCTTCTTGCTTCTGGACACTCTTCCAATTTCCTTTATATCTTTGATATTAGAACTCCTGTTCATCATCATGTTCTTGGTAATACTGCTGTTAGCATTAATAAGTCTGATCTAAAATGTAAATCCCCTTCTGAGGGATGTTCAGATCAGTTTGTTGATTTTGGACTTAAGAACACTAATTGCTTTTCTGTTAAAACTCTTGACTGCAATCTTTGGCACCTGAGGTTAGGGCATGCTTTTGCAAGTACTTTAAAGCACTTGCATATTCCTATGAATCTGGATAATAATGTTGATGATTTCTGTGACACTTGTCAAAAATCCAAGCAACATAGGTTGCCCTTTCCAGTAAGTGGAATATCTTCTAAGCAACCCTTTGATCTGATTCATTTGGATCTATGGGGGCCTTATAAGGTAAAATCATTTACTGGATGTCATTATTTCCTAACCATTGTGGATGATTATTCTAGGTGTGTTTGGACTTTTCTTCTACCTTATAAAGATCACACTTATTCCACTATTAAGAATTACTTATCTTATGTTAGTACTCAATATGGCAAGAAAGTTAAGATTGTTAGGAGTGATAATGGGACTGAGTTTGTTAATTCCAGTTGTAAGTCTCTTTTCCAGGAGTTAGGAATTTTGCATCAAACTTCCTGTGCTTACACTCCACAACAGAATGGAGTTGTTGAGATAAGACATAAATATTTGTTACAAATTGCTAGGGCCTTGATGTTTCAGTCTAATGTACCCAAACATTTTTGGGGAGATGCTATACTTACAGCTACTTATATTCTTAACAGGTTACCTAGTAGAGTTCTGGATTGGAGCACTCCATATTATAGACTTATGCATGAGCAGCCCTCTTATGATCATTTAAAGGTATTTGGATGTTTGTGTTATGCAGTAGATAATACTCCTGGCAGAGGTAAATTCTCACCTAGATCTTCTAAATGTATGATGTTGGGTTATGCAAATGGTAAGAAAGGTTTTAAACTCTACAATTTGGAAACTAAGACCATGTTGATTTCAAGAGATGTTAAATTTTTTGAAACTATTTTTCCTTATAAGGAATCAAATGATCTTAGTTCTCAAAGTTCTAAAATTCTTACAAATGATTTTTCTTCTGATTCCATTCAATTGGAAAATGATGATACTAATTTTCACAACAGTAATACTGATGCTGTTGCTTTACCTATTGAGAATTCTACTGATTTGCATGTTGATCATGAGGTTGGGTCAGCTAATATTGATTCTAGAGCTAGTGGGAGAGTTAGAACTGCTCCAGTTTGGATGAAAGATTATGTTTGTAGTGCTAATTATTGCATTGATAATGTTGATTCTGGGTTAAATTTGTGTAGACAGAATTATTCTTTACCATATTCTACTACTTATTTGGCTTTTATGGCCAAAGTGGGCTCAGTTCCTGAGCCTGTCACTTATAGGCAAGCTATCAAGCATCCAGAATGGGTGCAAGCTATGAATAAAGAGCTTGAAGCTCTTGAAGCTAATAACACCTGGAAAATAACTAAATTGCCACCTGGAAAGAAGGCAATAGGGTCTAAATGGGTGTATAAAACTAAATTTAACTCTGATGGGTCAGTTGAAAGGTTTAAGGCTAGACTAGTAGCTAAGGGGTTCAATCAAACTTTTGGGATAGATTATTATGACTGTTTCTCTCCTGTAGCTAAATTAGTAACTGTTAGGGTCTTTATGGCTGTATTTACTGCTAAGAATTGGGGTTTATATCAATTGGATATCAATAATGCCTTTTTACATGGGCATCTTGATGAAGATGTCTACTTATTGCCCCCAGAGGGTTATGATAAAGTTCAGCCTGGTGAGGTTTGTAAATTGACTAAGTCTTTATATGGCCTTAAACAGGCCTCTAGGCAATGGAATATTGAATTTACTAATAAGTTGCTTGAATTCGGTTTTAAACAATCTGCTTATGATCATTGTCTTTTCTTACTTCAAAGAGGTTCTACTTTTATAATGTTGCTTGTTTATGTGGATGATGTCTTAATATCTGGATCTGATGATGTTATGATTTTCAATATCAAGCAGTTTTTACATGCTGAATTTACAATTAAAGATCTGGGCTCAGCTAAATATTTTCTTGGGCTTGAGATTTTTAGATGTTCTAATGGTTTAATGCTTAGTCAAAAGAAATATGTTTCTGACTTGCTAAATGATGTTGGTCTTACTGAAGCCCGTAGTGTTTCCACTCCTTTGCCCAGTGGGCACAAGTTTATTGATAATGATATTGCTTATTCTGATCCAGCTCAATATAGAAGGTTGATTGGGCGCTTATTATATTTGAATATGACACGGCCTGACCTGAGTTATGCAGTACAACAACTTAGTCAGTTTGTGTCTAAGCCTTTACAATCGCATTGGGATGCAGCCATCCATGTGTTAAAATATTTGGTTGGAACTAAAAAAGCTGGACTTTTCTTTCCAACAGAAAATTCCCTTGAAATATCTGCCTATAGTGATGCATACTAGAAAGTCACTCACAGGTTTTTGTATCTTGTTAGGTGGGTCCTTGATTTCTTGGAAGACAAAGAAGCAGCCAACCGTTAGCAAGTCATCCTGTGAGGCTGAGTACCGAAGCTTAGGAGCCACGGTGTGTGAATTACAGTGGCTAGTGTACTTACTGCAAGATTTGAAGATACCAGTTAAACTACCAATTTCGCTCTGGTGTGATAACAAGGCAGCTATTCATATTTCCGAGAATCCAGTTTTCCATGAACGCACCAAGCACTTAGAAATTGATTGCCACATTGTTCGCAATCAGTATAAGAAAGGTTTTGTAATCCTTCAGCATGTTTCCTCTGCTCAACAGCTTGCGGATATTTTTACGAAGTCCTTAGGCGGCCCTTTGTTTCGTCAAATACTTTCCAAGTTGGGGTTCATCTTCCATGAAGCTCCAACTTGACGGGGGGTGTTGAGATTGTATTTTGTTTTTTTTGTATTTTTCCTTTTGGTTTCACGCTTCTAGAAGCCGTTTGTTTTAGTTTCTTTCTTTGCGTTTTCTCCACGCGTCAATATGACCGTTGGCCACGCCTTTGCTATTTATTGGATGTATGTACAGTGTAAGCTCAGATTTTGTATTGAGAAATAACATTCATTCACAAACCCTAATTGCTATGTTTGAGACTTCCGCCTCCATCTGTAAATCTTCATCTTCTTCCTTCCGCCATACTCTGCAATTCTTCATGGTATCAAGAGCAGGCTTCCTGTGAAGATCCTGTTCCTATGTTTTTAGATCTGCATCCTCTCATTGCAGATCGTCTTTTCTTCGCGTGCGTATTCTTCAAATTCTGAGGTTTTTATCTCAGATTGGTTCCTATCTGAGGGAATCTGCTTTGGATCTGAGTTCTCTGTTTCAGATCTGTATCATATCCTCTTAGATCTGAGTTTTCTGTTTCAGATCTATATCACTTCCTTTCAGATCTGAGTTCTCTGTTTCAGATCTTTTTTCTCATTCATTTGCGTTTTTCACCTCTTCGTGTGATTGTTCTACCTACTTCTGGTTTTCCTCTATTGTTCTTATCATGGCGGTTGATGATAAGAACAAATCCGTTGCTGGTACTGCTACATCTTCCCAGGATGAGTCCCTTGCCATCTCAAACAGTGATTCCGCATTATTATCGGTTGTCACTGTGACTATGGATGGGAAAAATTATCTCACGTGGCGTAGAACGATGAAAATCGCTCTTGAGTCTAAAATGAAGTTAGGTTTCATCGATGGTTCCATCGATTTGCCTCCTGCTGAAGATTCCACATACAAATCGTGGAAGAGAGTGGATAGTACTGTCAAGGCTTGGATTCTCAACTCCCTAGCACCTGAGATCCACCAAAGCTTCCTCTATGCCTCTACTGCTAAGGAGCTTTGGGAAGATCTTGAGCAAAGATACGGTCAGTGTAATGGACCTTTACTTTACCAGTTGAAACGTGATCTCAGTTCTATTTCCCAAGGTAATCTCTCACTCGCTTCATATTTCAATCGATTGAAAACACTTTGGGATGAATTAGGGAATTTGAACGATCCTCCT
>JBBMKE010266974.1:0-14066 GCA_037834125.1 Lippia alba | reverse complement strand
GTTTGGCTAACGGACAAACCGACACCCTACACATGACATGCCCCTAAAGTAGATGACATCGTAAACCAAACACGCCCCATAATTTATTTTTTCCTATGATAATTTATGAAAAATTCTAATTCAAATTCGACTCGTTGAACTTAACTAATTAAAAAGGTAATTATATATTATACTTGTCATTTAATTTGTTACTCTTCTTAAAATTTTCACCAATCACAAGATAAGTGTAAAACATTCATCCTTCGTTATAAGTTTTCATGAGTTATATTTCAATATTGCACGTAAACATCGGATAATTTTGGCCTGAACCTCGTTCAGTGAATTCAGTATAATGAGAAATTGAGTGTAATATACTTGTTATTCTAATTTATTAAATTTGGTTGAGTCGGATTTAAACTTGATTTTTTTGTGAATAGCGTGTTATATATATATATATATTTATTTATTTGTCTGTGTAATAGTATGGGCTATCAAGAAAAAGATGGCTCACATTTAATAAAAAAAATAAGTAGCTTTCTAGCTTACACAGCTTATAGCTTATTTTATTTTGTTTTATCCATTCGTATTAAGCTAATTAACAATGAAAAAAGCTAAACAACGACTAATACTTTTTTAAGTCAAGATCTGATCTTATTAGCAGAGATAAAAGCTGAATTATGTCATATCCGAAAAAAGCTCTAAGCTTTTGATCAAAAAGCAGCTTAATGCCATGCCCAAAAAGGTCAAGCTTTTCTGCAATTAACTATTATGTTAGTTATAGACATGCAACAAATCACACTGATAAATTATTCATTCAAGAAACTCTATTAATCAGATAACTTAAAACAAGTTGCTGAAGAGAGAGATCTGGTTAATGCCATGTCCAAAAAGCTAAAAGCTGAAGCTTTTTCTAAAACTAACTATATATGAAGTTATATATCTACCACAATCAAATTGATTCAAGATTGAAGAATACTCTATCAACTTATTAAAAGTTGTAGGGGGGGGGGGGGAGAGAGAGAGAGAGAGAGAGAGAGCATACCTTAAAGGTGGCTTCTTTAGTTCTCTGCAACTGCTTCTGCTTCAGCTTTTGTGATCAGCTTAAAAAAAGTTGAGAAAGCTAAAGGGAGTTCATCCTTTTGCCTTTGGTTATAAGTAAGTAGATAAAAAAGAGGAATGCATGATAATATATAGACAAGCTTATCCAACGAAATCCCAACGCGTTGCATCAATTATTTATTCTATTTTTCCCAACACTTCTCTTTTATTACTTGATTTTGTAAATATTTTAAAATAGAACTAATTACATTTTCGAGTTCTTGGAATATATGAAATTAAAAATCCAACCAACTGTATTATTTTATAGACCTTGGCTTGAATTAGTAATACCAATTTGTTAACCTAAACTCTCACTTTGTGGACGGAGAGTTTGAATAGGGTTTTCTCCTTTTCTCTCTATAAATCGTCTCTTCTTCTCTTTGTTTTGGTTTTCAGTGAGATCCAGATCTCGTTTGAGATCTGGATCTCTTTGAGTTCTTGATACATGTTATTTATATTTTATTTTTTTAGTTGATTGTTCCTCTCGTATGAGAATTGTTTTTCTCTCGTATGAGAGGTGTTTTCCCCTCTCGAATGAGAGTTTTAATTTCTTTTACTTTCGAGATCTCATCTTATTGCAGGTGGTTCTCCGGGTGCTGCAAACTCCCGCATCTTTTACCTCTTATGGATGGATGCGTTTATTTCGATATCAATTCCGATGAATACATGCCTGATTCAACTGCTGAGAATCTGGTGATGGAAAAAGTCGTTGGTGGTATTCTCACGGCCTCTATTCGTACTAGATCTAATTTTGAGAAAACCTGTTTCTGTTATATTAGATGTGGAGCAAATATGATTGCCCACAAATTTGTTAGAATTGCAGCCTTGAGCCTGCGTTGCTTTTCTTATTATTCCATTGTATGTTTTAATTTTGGTTGATTCAATAGATTTCCTGTGGGGTTTGCGTTTCAAAAAAAAAATAATGAAAAGTATTATTTAATGTACAATTACATTAGTTATTTCCGAGATTTGATATATTTACGAAGAAATATACAAATATTAAGAATTTTAAAATTAGTAAACTCTTCTTAATTAAATGACATAGCTAAGAAATAAAGAAAAAAATAATTAAGAAAATGAATATGAGTATGTGAATAATGAATCAATTGTTTGTAAAGATAATTGCAGATCTAAAACAACTTGCAAAGTAAATAATACTCTTTTCATATTCATGAAAGAAAACTAAAATAAGGCAAATAAATATATAAATAAAAAATAAAAGATAAATTTTGAGGTTCAATAAAATTAATAAATAAAAGAATTACAAAAAATAAGTTAAAATAAAATAATAAATTATTTGATCAATGAACTAATGAACCGAAGACAAATGATATAAAATTGAATTATTCTATATAAAAAGAAATAAGATGAAAGAAAATTTAAATTTTTAAATAAAAAATCCACTAAAATAACAAAAGAATACTTTTGTTATAATAAAATTCAAACAAGTCAACAAAAGCAAACTAATTAATATAGAAATGGAGGATATAATATTGTAAGATTAAAAAAATTCGTTAGTAAACAAAGAGAACAAAAAAAAATTAAATAAAAGAAATCCTTTATACGATATGACTAAATAAATAAAATAATAATAAAAAGAGTGAATAAAAAATTAAAACCGATAGCAAAGAAATTACCAAACAAATGCATAATTATATAGGATGAATAATGTTCTTGCCTAAAACAAAAAATAAAAAAGAAGAGTTTATGATTGTTAAAGTAAAAGAACATACTAATAATAGACAATTGATACTAAGTAATTATAAATTAAGTAAAATAATTAGAACCTATGCACTATTAATGAAAAATAAAATAAAATATTTACATAAAATTGAGAAGTTTCATAGTTAATTAATTAAAGCCATATATTGTGGTCGAGTATTAAAGAATTACCGAATAGCTGTATAATCAGAAAACAATAATGTCATGTGAGACTATTATCAAAGTCTTCTCACTGGTAATGCAAGACATGTATTGTTGAAGTATCATGTAAGTAGAAATTTTGTAAACTAATAAGTAAAAACAATTGAAAAAATTGTTCAACCCTTCAAAGAAGTAGAAGAAAATGATAAAAGGTTGAACCTAAAAATCACAAATTAATCATAAAATCACCCGGAATTGTATAAGAACAAGAGAAACACCAAGAATAATTGTAGAATTTTTAGTAATAGTATCCTAATATAATTTTGGTTAATTTCCATAAGTAAAGAAAACAGTTAATGAAAATATTCAATTCTAATTACATATAATTATGTCCAGGTCCACCTATAAATATTTGGAGAGTTTTTTAATAATAAATTTATAAATAAATATCGATCAATGAACTTTCTTATTAGAATTAAAATATTTTAAAAAATAAATATTAAATTTCATGAGTTTCATTTGAATTTTGAATGTTGCCATTAATTATTTGAATTAGATTTGAATTAAAATTTAAATATAATTTTTTAGATTTATGCATTTAAAAATGTATTATATATTTTTCGTGCGAGGAACTTGATGTGGAAGTTCTAAAAGATGACAAACAATTCCTTGACATGAGAATTACCAATAGGTCGACCAACAGGAAGTTCTTTGTTACGATCATCTATGCTATTTGTAACACCGTTGCAAGACGAGGGATTTGGGAGAATTTCAACCTAAGAGATAACAGTGATATTCCTGGCTCATTGGAGGAGACTTTAATACGGTTACATCGGTTAATGAAACAAAGAATGCACGGGATATGGACTTCTAGTCAATGAATGAATTTAGTGACTTCATTACCTAGCGTGGTCTTGCTGAGATACCATTCGAAGGCTCTCCTTTCACCTGGACAAACAAGACGGTTTGGAAACGGCTTGATAGGGCTCTAGTGAATGAGGCTTGGTTCAGTTTTTTTGATAATACGGCTGTCAAACATTTGGCGAAAAGTTCCTCGGATCACTGCCCTCTTTTGATAAATATGAGAAACAGCTCCTACACTCATCCGGTCTCCTTTCGTTTTCAAGAGATGTGGTTGCGCCACCATGATCTAAGACCCAATGTTGCTGAAAATTGGAACCAACCGATACATAGCAGGGGTATGGGGAGATTGGCGGACAAACTGAAATGCTTGAAAGTGCACTAGAAAAGTTGGAACAAAAATGTGTTTGGCAATGTGTTTGATAAGGTGAAGGAGGCGGAATGTGTGGAACTTGAAGCTGAAAGGGAGTTTGAAAATAATTCGACAGAAAAGGCTCTTCTCAACTGGAACAAAGCGATTGCTGAACGAAAGCGGATTCTTGCTATGGAAGAAGACTTCTGGAGACAGAAATCTGCCTGTAAATGGATAGAAGGGGGTGAAAGAAATACTAAATATTTTCATGCCCTAGTTAAAAAGAGAAGGTTTAGGAGCAAAATTAATGTGATTCATGAAGGAGATTCCGAGATTACTGATCAACACATGATTAGAGACTCTGCCCGTAGAAACTTTGAAAACTTACTGAAGAAAACGCCAGCTCAGTGCCCTCTCAGAAATTTTGACATGGTGCAGTGGGTTCTCAATCATGCAGATAATGAATTCTTGGATAGAAGGCCAACGGTAGAAGAGATTAAAGACACGGTCTTTGATCTTAATCCCAACAGCACGGGCAGGATCCGATGGCTTTAATGCTAATTTTCTCAGGTTTTTTGGGATACCATTCAACAAGATGTTTGTGAAGCGGTCTTTGATTTCTTTGACGGAGGAACAATGCCAATGGCCTTTACGGTAACGACGGTTACATTGATTCCGAAGGGAGACAATCCGGCCCATTGGAATGATTACCAACCGATAAGCTTATGCAATGTGTCTTATAAAATTATCACTAAGATTCTTAACGCTAGATTAGTTGCTTTTCTTCCTAAAATTATTTCTAACAATCAGAGTGGCTTTGTGCAGGGCAGGGTTATCAGTGACAATATCCTCTTGGCTCAGGAGATGGTGCATGCTCTGGATAACAAAAGTAGAATAAAAAATGTGATTTTAAAAGTTGACATGGCTAAGGCTTATGACAGATTAAACTAGGATTTTCTGTATCATATGCTTCGTGCTAAAGGTTTCTCTGATAAATGGATTGCTTGGATTCAAAAATGCATAGCAATATGTTGGTTCTCAGTTCGAGTTAATGGGGCTTCTTTGGGAATTTTTAAATCTTCCCGTGGTATCAGACAAGGGGATCCGTTATCCCCTTCGCTCTTTGTGATTGCTTCTGATTACTTGTCCTATTCTCTTAATAGGTTTATATTGGAGCAACCTCGGGCTAGGTTCAGGATCTCAGCAAATATGGACGTTTCTCATCTTGCTTATGCAGATAACATGATGATTTTCACCAACAGCCGTCCTCTTTCACTTCAGGGAGTCAATATTATTATTAATAACTATGAATTGATATCCGGTCAAAAAGTGAATATTAACAAAAGCTCTTTTTTGATAGGCAATAATGACACCACGGCGGCAGCTGAGGTCAAAGGGATATTCGGGTATAATCAAGCTCAATTGCCTATTAAATATCTAGGTGCACCTCTCTATAGAGGACAGAGGAATAAAAAATTATATGATGAGATGATGGTAAGAATACGTGACCGAATTAATGGGTGGGAGTGCACGTATTTATCTCATGGAGAAAGGCTGCAGTTAATTAAGTCTATTCTTCTTGCCTTGACGATACACATCTTTCAAATCATCGAACCACCCCAATCGGTTATTGGAAGAATGGAGATTATGTTCAATAAGTTTTTCTGGGGATCGCAGGAAGATAAGAAAAAACTACATTGGACCAGCTGGAAACGGATATGTTTCACAGTAAATGAAGGAGGCCTTGGCGTGCGTCTAATTGGAGATATTGTTAGGTCATATTCTTATAAACTTTGGTGGCGTATGCGGACGAGTGACTCTCTTTGGGCTACATACATGAACAACAGATATTGCAGCAACGCACACCCTAAAAATGCATTGGTTATGGCGTACCACTTTCCAATATGGCAGCGGTTATGTAAAGTACGAAATCATGTTGAACCCGACATCCACTGGAATATAGGGGAAAGAAACATTTCTTTTTGGAAGGATGCTTGGTTCAAGGGAAAATCGCTGTCCGAAGATAGAATTGGACCTTTTGGTAAGGAGAAAGTGAAAGCGTTCATACATGAAGGAGCTTGGAGCAGGGATAAGCTTCTTCAAATCCTAGAAGAGGAGACTGTTGATCACATATGTGAAAGGCCGTTACCTAGGAACCAGCAAGATAGAGAGATATGGAAAAATAGTACGGATGGTAATTTTTCTTTGAATTCAGCTTGGGAGAAAGTGAGGTGCAAACGAGACATATCTGACCTCTGTAGTGCGATATGGTCGATCAATTTAACCCCAACCATTACAATATTCCTTTGGAGAGCTATTCATGATTGGGTTCCCGTGGATGAACGTCTTCACCGTAAAGGGATAGTTTTCCCTTCAAAATGCGTTTGCTGCAATGAGCAAGAAACTAGTGGTCATGTGTTTATTTTTAACTCTAAAATTAAGCAAGTTTGGAAATACTTTTCTGACATTTTCCATTTACAGGTCTCGGAGGCGAACACTATTAATGGAATGCTTAACATATGGCGAAGCTCATCTCCTTTCAGTTCAAAGAAACATATTAGAGTTGTGGTTTTAGCCCTCATATTGTGGTTTGCTTGGACGGAATGTAATAAGAAAAAGCACCAAGGTTCCAGCTATACAACTTTTAATATCAAAAGACAGGTGATGATGCATATCAAACACCTCCATGAAGCTGGTATTGTTAAGAGGGAATGGTGGAAAGGTGATGTTCGTGTGGCTCAAACTCTAGGTGTAAATCTGAAACCGGCAAGGAAGAAGCCGGTAACAGTGGTAAAATGGCTTAGACCACCATTGGGACGCCTTAAACTTAATACTGATGGTTCTAGCATGGGCAATCCAGGACAGTGGGATAGGCGCAATTATTAGAAATCATGATGGCCAAGTTTTGGCTGCATATAGTGCAGGAATTGGTATTTCTACTAACATAAATGCAGAACTTTCGGCCTTGATTCATGGTTTGAAGATGGTGATTAACTTGGGAATTACGTCGATATGGGCGGATTTGGACGCCAAAGTTATAATGGAGATAATAAATAGGGGGCTGCGGGAGATTGGAAGATTAATAATCTTCTTATTAAGTTCCGGCACATCACGGAAAGCATTCAGGTTCAGCTCACTCACGTGTACCGTGAGGGAAACATGGTGGCAGATTTTTTGGCAAAACATGGAGCGATCAATCAGAACATATGGTCTTTTCCAGATTCGGAACTAATGCCGCGCATTAAAGGCATCATACGTACAGACAAATGGCAACTTCCAAACCTTCGAATAAAATGACTTGCAACATAATCAAGGTTCGACTGCCACAACATATATGGCAGGTAAGTATTGCTGGTCTTATAACTTGGTTAATTTTCACTCCCAGCATGTTATCTCTAATCTAAAGAATATATATGTGTACTTCACTGGGTCGAGAAAAGGCTTTGTTTTTCAGGATAGGTATTTTAGAAGCCATGCAAACAAGGAAGGAGTTCGAATTTCCCTTATAGGGATAGTCCGCAACAATGTAATTGACAGCTTTGTTAGTTCTTTTTTTTCATATGAAGTACATCAACATTAATAATCCTCAAGACGCCATGACAAACTTTGAGGCCAATCGTTGCCAGATTCTCTCCACCTCGGAGATTATTGCTGCCCGGGATCCTGGGCGTCTTTTAAGACCATCGCTTGGCCCGCTTCACGTCATTGGTAGCAGGGATTGGTGGAGCCATCTGAGATTCTATACGGGCATATCATCTACTCCGTTTAGTGCTCCCAGTTTTAATATCAATGGCCTTTTATGTATTTTGATTCACTATAGAATAGGCCTCTTTAATATTGTTGACATTTGGATGTACGTTCTCTCGAGCTACTCTTTGGTCCTTTTTAATAAAGGAGGTGAGAGTCTCGCTTAAAATCTCACGGTCACCTCGACCGGGTCCCCCGCCCCCCAAAAAAATGTATTATATATTGATACTTTAATTGTGGAGAACTTTCAAAAATTAAGGGATTTAATACGATCAATAAATCATAATATTTAATTTTAATTAAAAATCTAAAAGATTTACAAAGTTCTATTGAATTAAAATTAAAGACGTGAGCTATTATTAAAAATATTATAAAGTTACAATTAGGATGTAATATAAATTCAGTTAAAATTAATTCAATTAAGTCAAAATACATCATTTTTATATATTATAGTATAGATATAAATCAGTTGACATCTGGATAAGTCTTGGTTTTAATAATCAAAAGGCGTTAAACATAAACAAGTGCTAGAATTTCCCAGTGTGGGAAATTCTAACCCAAACCCGACTTGGCCGAGCCCGCGAATGTAAATGCGCCACATGGAAAATCAAATTTTAATTAAAAAATATTACTCAACTAATTTTCTAACTCTACTCTAGCTAACGATATCTAACTATTATATTCTCTAATATAAAAAATAAATCTTCTTCTTTCCTACAAATGTGCATTTTCCTTTATTCTCACTTTTTGATATCTCAATTTTTCTAAACTAACCTACAATGTATTTCACATCGATTTATTTTAGTTTAACGTTAGAGATTGATACATTTCACATCGATTAATTTTAGTTTAACGTTAGAGATTGAACGACGATCCAGATTGATGAATTCCATTATCTCAAAACACTTGTGAGGCGGCTATGCTTGAAGGAATCCGCGGAGGTGGCGTTCGATGATAACACTTTGAGTTGAGTCACTGATGTAATCCGATAAGCAAATCTTGATCCGAATAATTTGTTCTAACCCCTCGAATGCTCATTTGTTTTAACCCTTCGATACATGTTCTTCTCAAAGTTTGTAGGAACGAAAATTTAAAAAGGGAATATTTGATGGGGAGATCAAAATAAAATAAAAATAATTCAAATAGTTTCCGAATTGAAAAAGGCTTTCCAATTTTTGAGATTAGTGTTCTCATGTTTTGAGATAATTGTTGTGCAATTTCAGCAAGACATTTCAATGTAAATTTTTGTTTTCCCAATTTGAGAGAAACAATTTGATTTCAATATTCTGTATTTTGTTGATTTCTTTTTTCTTCACGTTTGAGAGAAAATTTTTGTTTTCCCAATTTGAGAGAAACAATTTGATTTCAATATTATGTATTTTGTTGATTTCTTTTTTCTTCACGTTTGAGAGAAATGATAGTTACACTGCAATCTGCGTGAGTTATAATAATGTGACGATGATCAATATGCAGTAGCACTCTTGCATAACTCTTTTAGCATTGTTACGATCATTTGTCGTGAATTGTTAGGATCAAACTTGGGCATCTCTCGGAGTGGAATGATATTGAGAATTTTGTTTAATATGGATTCTTACCAAATATTGTTTATTTTCATATAAGATAAAATAATAATTAAATATATTGTTAAATAGAGTAGAGTTAGAAAATTAGTTGAGTTTAATATTTTTTTAATTAAAATTTGATTTTCCATGTGGCGCATTTTGATTGGCGGGCTCGGTCAAGTTAGGTTTGAGCTAGATTTCTCGTTGCACAGAGCTTTTATGATTTTGGCTTTATTTTTGGAAAGACAAGGGAGCATTTGAAACATTATTTCTTATCCTTTTCTTTTTTTCATTATACTTCGGATAATTGTAACTATGCTCGTCGCAGATGTAAAATTATAGATGGTAACGCCAAAAATAATAGTAATTTCTTTTTTTTTTTTGGTGGAACAAAAATCATAGTAATTACATTAACACCCATAACCGTTAGGTATGCAAAATTATATATTAGGCATGATTCATGAATATATCAATTAGCTTAGGGAATTGTCATCTTATAGAAACATGTAAAATTACGAAGTAACTTAACCAAAGAGATAAAAAATAATATAAAATTAACTTACAAATTTGACGCAAAATATGTAGAACTATGGGAGAATATGTTAAAGTACCTGTGTAATCTATAATATACCTCCTCAACTGATTAGTTGAGTTTGTTCGAGCTGAATTCCAACTAAAATTTTTCCATAGAATCAATTCTACTAATTACAGTATTCAGGCATAGATTCAGCCCACAAACACATGTATCCAAAACAAAATCAAGCAACACTCTCCATTTTCACTTTCTTGGAAGGAACATCAACTTCCAACGATGAAGGTGAGACATATTTCCGCTTAGTGATCCGGCACGGCTCCGAAACCCAAGATCCGACAAGGTGCGGGAAGTTGACCCGAGCCCTTGAGCCACGCAGCTTGAAGGCGGCTCAATCATAAGCCAAAGCCGCCTCCTCCGGCGTCTCATAAGTCCCCAGCCACGTTCTCGACCCTTTCTTCATGGGATCTCTTATCTCTGCCGCGAACTTCCCCCACGGCCGCCTCCGTACGCCTCTGTAACGCTTCCACTCAACTGACGGGGCTGCCTCACCACTCTTCCGTGGTGCTTCCACCTCTCTGCCGTCATCGGAGTTGTTGCTTAATAACTCCTCCACCATTTGTGGCGAATATTGATCGTGGTCACCAACTGTAGATGGGCTGTGCAGGAAATCCAATTGTGGGAATTCCAAGTCGCTGAGAAGAAAGTTTTGTATGGAATGGAGCCATTCCATATCGAAAACTGATTTATTTTGTGCTTCCATTAATATTTCTAAGATTAAGATATAAGGTAGCAAACTAGTAGTAGGACTATTGCTGACAAACGTTTAATTTGGCTAAGTGTTTGATGTGTCCTCAACTTATATAGAGCGCATTAGAGAAAACAATATATAAAATTTTGAATTAATTAATATTATGCCTGATAGGTCATATCATTCTTCGATTTCCAAAAATGGAGAAAAATCTATATATCATATACGAATATTTTTAAAAATATTATTTTATTGTAATTTCTTTTTTAAATTTTGTATTGAATTCCTACTGCGTGATAGATTTTAAAAGAGTTTTATATTGATATATCGTATCGTGTGTGTATCGATAGATTGTAATTAATACAATTAAAAGTTTAAGATATTATAATCACGTCAAATGTGTATTATTGCTTTTGCCTCGACAAATATACCAACAACAGTAGCATATTTGGGTTTTAATAGTAGCAGATTACAAATTATTTTATTGCGTAGTAGAGACATGTAATAGTAATATATATATTTTGTTTACATGTATATATAATTCGAAAGGTTATGTTTATATAGTTAATTAGTGTAAGCTAAATGTGGCTTAGTTGAAAATTATAATTGGCTGAATAAAACTTGAGTAATCATACACTCTATTTAGAATCTCTGAATTAATTAATTAATTAATCCCTGAGACATGATAATCGCAATGACGCTTCACAAATACTATTTAATTCTTAGTGTCAGAAATCACATTTCAATTGCTGTTCTTGCAAATCTAGTTCAAGTAATTATGCCCCTTCATATAAAAGTGAACTGGGTTTAAATTATGTTGCATGAACTAAAATTGTTAATTCCAATAATTCCTATATCAAAATTTCAATTTTCTGCACCAATTAGTTGCACAACTTGTGCTATGCAAGATCTCTTATAAAATTTCTGCGAATGCTCAACTAGATTCAATTTGAGGAGAAATGTGTGTGGGCGAGAACAGAAGAAAAAGAAAAAAAAAGGTTGATTTTTCACGGACATTCTAATTATTGAATTATATTAAGGATTTTTTAGAATACATGATTGTCTAATTTTATACGTGCAAAGAATTTGAAAATGGAGAAAGATATATCAAAAATCGTAAAAATAAGTTACCACAAAAATATTATTTGAAAAAACTATTTTTTACCCCTATATGTTATACTTCCCCTTAATAATCTCAAAGCCACATCATGTATGCATTGTGTGGGACATTACTATATATATATATATATATATATATATATAGTAATGTCCCTTATCGGAACAGCTCAACTGCTCAAGCATCTTATTATTTTATTGACGAGTTTCCAGGCATTAAAACGTGCCTCAGTTAATTAGAACGAGATGGAAATAATGGAGTTTAATTGTTTTTTGTATAAATACAGAACATTTATATACACCTTATCTTAAAACTTAAAATACGTGAAACTACTTTAATTTTAGTGTGATGCTGATGCATGCTATGGTATACTTGTCATTGGTTGTCAGTTCTTGTACCTGATTTAGCAAACTATTATCCTTTTTTTTTACTGAATGTTTGAATTTACTAATATTTTTTAAATAAAATTTCTTAGCATGTCAATAGTCTAATTGGAACCTACTTAGCATTCAGATATTAATTGATTGAAATGATTGTAAATTTATTATAACTCTATTAATTAATTATTTTTGACACATTTTTATTTCTCGCCAATAAAATAGGATTATAACTTGAATATCATGTAATGTAATGTACTTGTTGATCGGAACTCGATTATGTTCCATGGAATTTATTAATTTAAATTTCAGTGGAAATAATCGGATTTCGGTCGAGAAGTACATTACATTACACGATTTTCAAAATACGATCTTATTTTGTTTTCGGAAAACGAAATGTATGAAAAATGCTCCATCGATGTATTGGTATACTAAACTTGTAATTTTTGGGAGATGAAAATGGCTAATAAACTTACATTGATACAATTAATAGTTGTTGAATTAAAAAACCTAGTGAGCAACAATGCATGTTAACTAATACATTTTTTCTTTGAGAATATTTTGTGTCAGCATAATCTTGATTTAAGTTGGGTTTTCGTTGTCCAACTTGTATGTAGGAATCTATTGTAAATTGTATATACATAGTACGACAAATATTTCTTGTCTTACTTTAGGTGGAATATGTTTGGAAATGCATAAATTACAGAGTATTTGATTCCCACAGATTTGGATGTCGATCGTAGAAGGCCACCTACGTGTTTTTATAGTTTTTATTATAAGAGAAAGATCAAATTAAATATTCTATTTCAATTTAATTAGGTGCAATAACAAGTTATTTCATTACATTAGGATGATAGGATTTGTTATTTCATACAGTAAGCAAACTAGACGGTATATTGATACTCCCATTGGGATTTTTTCTGTTTTTTCTGGAATGTCCTTAAGTTTTATCTGTCCATATATGGTGTCATGGTTTTCTTAAGAAAAATTGTCGTGATTTTTCAATTACCCTTAATAAAATTTAAATTTGTTATCAATTTATTCATAAGTGTTTATGTTTATCACTAAATTATCCATTCCCATATAGCTAGCTAGTATAGGTTTTGTTATTTCCATAATATGCATGTAAGAGTTGTTTTGTAATTGTTTTATTACCATGCATGAGATATGCTTTTATAATTTTACCTTTTAAATCATTTTCGTCAAGGACACAAAAGACATTTCACAAACTCCATTAATTAATTTCTTAAAAAAGATCAATAAAATGTTTGGAGCCCATAACATAATAAAGACATTTCACAAACTCTATTATTTATTAATTCTAAAAAAAGATCAATAAAATGTTTGGAGCCCATAACATAATTAATTTTTTTGTCAGAATCATGTAGAACTCGATTGGGATCATAAGTAAAGCTCTCTCTAAAAATCCTTTAAAATAAATAGGTCCGAACCACTGCATAATCTCTTAGTGAATCACATTAAAATTTATTCCTTATAATTTAATTAATTATCACTAAATCAAGTCCAATTAGATAGTGTAATGTAATTAATTAATACCAAAAAAATGCCATAATAATACTTAAACTCAAGTACAGTATATGTAACTTTGCTTCAAAAGAAATCAGTTTAGCCGATCACAACTTCAGAAGAAAAAATAGTGATGGTACACATGTTTGAGATTTAAAGTAGATGTAATTCTCATATTAGCTAAACTTATATATAATGTGAAATAATACATAATAGAATTTTTATATTAAAGTATGTATATATATAAATTAATCAAACCTCGTTAACAAAATGAAAGCATACTTTACCAATATATATATA
>JBBMKE010266538.1:0-14070 GCA_037834125.1 Lippia alba | reverse complement strand
CCGTGGCCAATGTATGAGCATGGAATTAGCTTCCGCTTTTGGTATTCGTTCATACTTGGTTCAACTTGACAGGGTTTAATTACCGCCTAGCTTAGGATTGTTTTTGAATTGTCACCCGTTCGCTACGGTTTGAACCGGGTGCGGAGCTCCTATTCCGTTACTCGGGTCGGGCCGTGGTGCGGGGGATGTAGTGCCTCACGTGCGGGGTGCTACAAGCATCCAACTATGCTGACACGTCATCAAACCAGCTTAGGACCATTCGACCGTCCCGCGGTCGAATCGGCTACAAGCCTACAAGCCAGAAGGGCAGAATCAATCGCTCCCCTCGAGGAGTACATCGATCTCTATCCATCTGCCTTCACTGAGTGTCCATTCGAGATGACCTCTGAGACCTCAACTGCTTTGGGTACCTCGACCTCGTTTACACCAAACACGTCGTAAAGGTCCTTGTACAAGGACGTACTGTTCCCTGCTGGCGGACACTGCATTAAATGCACCCCTACTGTGTGAACAGGTGTCCCGCACACCCCAAGGCCTATAAATACATCCCAAACTCAAGGCATTGGTAAGCAAGCTTCTCTAAGCTCAACTGTTCATTCGATCCCTCAATTTTCAGTACTATCACGATCTAGTGTCTGACTTGAGCGTCGGAGTGCCAAATTGGGATCCAACCCCCATTTCCCCAGTTGGCCTTCAGCTCACGTTTGTTTCCTTGCACTTGTGCAGGTTTTTTCAACCTCCAAGGCGTTTCCTTTAATATAAATTCTTGAGTGGTTCGAGCCCGGAATCGACCCCTTCAGCGCATACCGATTTCAACCCGGATCATTTTGGCCCCGTTTGTGGAAAATCGTTGGACAAAAAGCTTTCCTTCACTGTGATCAAACATGAAGTTTCGCAGTGGGCGAACGATTGACCCTAATGACAAGGAGATAGTCGGCCCCCCGACCGACGGAGCTGGCGCAAGTACTACAGGAGCCACGGCAGGGGATAACCCGACGGGGGCCACCCCCAGACGGTTTACTCCGATACTATACTAAGACGAGCAAATGATTCAATTAATAAATATGTGTATTTATAAATTGTTAGATCATGAGTTAAGTCCCATTGAAAATAATTGAAAAATCAATGTACATTTTTTAAAAATAAATAAATATATATTATGCTAATTCAATTAAAAATTTTGTATTAAAATTTATATGTAAAAAAACTTTATTTGTACTTTACTAATTTAATCCAATTCTACCTATATAAATTGTAATGGACTTATAGAACACTTGTTTGAGATTTGAGCAAAATGATCTTGAAAACATTACACATCTTTTAGGATTCATAGAAAAACAAATATCCACACAAGTTTAAACTTTTTACTCAAGCTTCAACAAAATTGGATCAAACTTGGTTCAATATTGAAATAAAATCACATTAGGGAACAAAAATTCAATTTCCAAGCCACAAATACAAAATCATTCACAAAGGGTAAAAATCACCAAACTCTATTCAAACTTAAACGTCAATGGAGTCCAACAGTGGCGAGAAAATTCCAACCTCATTTCAGCCTCTCCACCACCACCACCGCCACCGCCACCACCATTTCTTCTACATATCGCCTCACTGCCCGCATCACCGCTCAATTGCAGAGCCAAAGAATCACTCTCCTTCATGCTCTTTCTCCACTTCCAACCCCGAACCCCTTTCTTCTGTTCCACCTGAACAGTTTCCGAGCTTTCAGGATACTCAATCGCATGACGCAATTGATGGGTCGGAGTAAGTTTTGATTATTTCAAAAACCCTTGTTTTGAATTCTTGAATTTTGTGCTGTGTTGCGTTTGAGCTTTAAAGATTGGATTTTTTTTTTTATTATTGCTGTAGATTAAGTACTCATTCGGTGAAATTTGGCGTGCAAGTCTGCAATTGAGAGTTGGGATGTTTGAGTTTTGTGTAAGAATGCTGTAAATTTTGATTTTTAGGCTTTGAAATAGCGTTGCCAGTTTGGTAGATGGGGTTTCTTGTGATTCATGGCAGTTTTGATGTGTTCGTTTGGCTCAGAAGGTGTTTTTGCTGTTGTAATGATTGTTGAACGGTTAGTGTTCATGTAATTTTTTGAAAATCTAATGTTGCTTGTTTGATGAAATAAACCCCGGCGGCAATGTCGTTCGACTGGAAAAATGTTGAGGTTCATGTATGGAGTTTACTTGTTTTAGTTGTTTGGTAAGGCTGTGGGAATGTGGAAATATTCATTCAAAATGAATTTAACTATGGCCATTTTGAAAATTTTGAAGTTCGATTCGAATATATGCCTGGATACAGATCATCGAGTATTTGAAAATTAACTAGCTCTATGTCGTTCTCTCTCGCTTGTTAGGATGATGCAGGATGAGAACGAGAAGCTGGAAGCTGAGGAAGAGGAAGAACCTATTTTCGTTCTAACTGACGAATGGAGGGATTTCTTTGCAAAGTCGGAGGCCAAGAGGAAACTAGGTCTTCATTACATCCCTTATTTCAATGTGCGTCTTAGATTATTGAAAGATTAATCTTACAGTTTCATGTTCATGTTGTTGCAGCGAAGAAGCAGGCCAAGAAACAGAAAACTTGAAGAAGAGTTAATTTCCCGACATCAATTTACTTGTCGTTGCAATGCTCTTGAGCTTACAAGATGAAGTGGAAGATCTTAAATGTAATTCACCACAATGTCCTGAACCCCATTTGAGTTTTATTTCTGTGCATTGCCTCCAATCAGATTCTATGGATGATATAGAGGTTAGTTTTCTCTTTGGTCTCTATGTAATTCGACAAAAGATGATCGCATTTTACCTTATCAATCTCATGTTGCTCAACAGTTTCAAAATTCAATCATCTTCTTGTTCATAGGATGTTGAATCCGTCCATAGGATCACTCCAATGAAAATTCGAAAATGCTAGTCGGATATTCAGTTCTCATAGAGCTTGTAAGAATAAATAATCAAATTCAACTTCACCTGAAAATTCAAGTTAGATAAGTTGAAGATTATTTTTTAATATCCAACAAATGTATAAATTTTTTTAATGACTTCAAGCAAATAAAAACCAGTGCATTTTAATGAACAGGGATCATTACAGTGAAATTTTTGATAATCATTTTAATCATTACAGTGACATGCCCTGAGGTTTGGTAAAATTACACGAACTTCCCTCGTGCTTCGGAACACTAAAAAGACATACCTAGTGTCTAGAAAGAATTTTAACAGTACATCTTGTTTCATCCATTTTTGATGATTTAGTCTCGAATTTTTTATGAATATTATTTTAATTCGAATTCATGACTAGAATAATTTGCGTTATGCCGATTAAAAGAGTGAAACGGGAAGTTCTTATAATTACACAAACACGAGGAGAATTCTTGTAATTATGTCAAACCTCTAGGACTACAATATATTCTTTTCCTAATGAATACAAATTGCATTCTATTAAAGGATAACTCATCAGATGGACAATTGACTCAAGTGGATAAGGGTTTGAGTTCCTTAATTAAGATTATGAATTCGAATCTTATGAATGTAAAAAATTATTTCGGAAGAGATTTCTATGAAAATTTCTCCCTCAATCGGGTGGGGGAAACTCCGATCAAGAAAACTAAAGAGCGATTCACGGTGAAAGACGAAGTTAAATAATGGGCTTTATACCAGCTCGGGCTCGGCAGCCATTGACATAGCCTAATAACTAAAGAACTTAGCCCATCTAATTCATTGGATTGTATAACCAGCCCAAATAAACCTCTTTGCATTAAGATATATAAAAAAGAAAGTGAATATTAAAAATAAAATAAATATAATTTCCTGGCTGTCAATGGGTCAGATTTTGATCCGAATTCGATCCGAATTTTAATATATTCGTTCTATAAAAATGTCTGATATATTATATCCGATTATAAATATTCCATTATTCGGAATAAATGAACTGAATATGGAATTAAGGAATCCGATTCATTAAGAATTCGAATATGATTTTATACATAATATTTAATTTAATAAATTATTTACTAGTACATAATATAAAGTAAAATTTTTAAAATTTAATTTTCACATATTTATCACTATAAACAATAATAAATTTTGAATTTTTGCTCAAAAAGTATATAATTCCTTTATTAATAAGTTTACTTAACTGTTTTGAATAAATATAAACAAAATCATCAAATAATTCATTAAATAAGAACTATTTATTAAATATTATGTAATTGTATCTTTTTATATTAAATTTATTATTTTAAATTTATATTTTTATTATTAATCGGACTGAATCTTTTATCGGATCTGATCCGACCTGATTTTGTATGAATTCAGACTAAATGAGCATTTGGATCCGGTCATCATATTTTCTTATCAAATTCGAATCCGAAATCTCCTTATCCGGTCCGAATTGGACCAGTTGACAGCCATATAATCCTACTTTAAACCAAAAACCTAAATTTTAGTGGTCCAAACGTAGTGAACATTGTTTTCTGCATACAAAAAGTAACGTGGGCGGGCCCAATATTAGAGAAAAGTGGATTGAATTTGCTGCTTCGGCTTCTGTCGGGACTCGAACAATGGGCCCAACATTTGTTTTTCCACCCAATCTCTGTCAGAATAATAACACCCTTTAAATCTTGGAAAAGTCAGTTTTATTTTGTTCGCATTAGCCACCGCTAGACTCTAGTTTTATACAAATATAGACACGATACGTACATATATAATGATATAATTTTTTTTTAATATATAAGAGCCTGAGAGGTGTTCATGTAATACGATATCAAATATAATAGCGTAAGATAATATTTTCGAAGTATCCATGCATGGATTAAAGTTTTGAGACCGAGTGAAGTCATTGTATGATAGTTCTTTAAAAAGGAAAAAAAAAACGAAATTATGGTTATCTTCATATAATTGGAGTGGTGGTTACTGGAAAAGGACATGGTGACGAAATGGATAAGAATGAGGTACGTAGGATTTGGAGTTTCCAACGGGAACAAAATATAGGAGGAGACGTTCCTTATGTGCAATGAACAAATTTCTTTTGGTACTCTGTTCAATGAACAAATGAAACCCATATTTAAGTGCTACAAGAAATTACAATAAAATTATTAACATCTAAAAACAGGGTTTCTAAAAATGCTAAAATATGATACGGGTCACGACAATACAATTCTTATTTTTTCACACAACATATTTCTGAAACGATTGTTGGTACGATGCGATAAGATGAAATTATAATTTTTAAAAATATCAGTGCATCGTCGATGCTGAGTTATTGTGTCTCGATTCTTCCGACGTAATTGTTGTGTATATTAAAAAATATTCATATGATAGTATTTAATATAATATGATAAAATAATATTTTTATAAATATTTGTGCAATTATTTGCAATTTTCCTTTTATACATGTTTGTTTTGATATGGGGAAAAAGTTTAAACTTAGAGTTAGGGTGAATATTTTTCTCAACTCTTAGTGTCATATATTACAATTAAATACATTTGAATATATGATATTGATAAACTATCACGAGTTTGAGTGTTATCGTATGTAGTTAGGGAGTCAGCATTGATTCTTTTAATTATATACTTAATAAAAAAAATTGTCTAAACTAAATTACTTCATAAGAGTCATATATTAATTACAATTAAATATATACAGAGAGTAATTTACATATTAAGGCTAAAGTGATGGTCTCTGAGCTCGCATTCTAGCACCCCAAGAATTTGGATTAGGATTCATGCATCTTCTCTTTAACTCATCCACCTGAGATTGCCACCTCCTTTTCCACGCCTCCATTTCCTGCTCATTATTTTAGTTTAAACAAAATTAATGAAACTATTCAAATTAATTAATTACTAATACCCAAAAACATTGTAAAATCTGCATGAAATTAAAACACGACCTTTTCCAATTGAACCTTTTCTATCATTATTATGTGTTTAATACGATTAGTAAAATAAAATTTATTAAACTTATTTAGTGGCCCCGATAAGACTAATGTGAACTAGAATATTCTTTGAAACTAGAAGATTGAGAAGATTAGACCCTTCCACTTGGCGAACCAATGTACACAGATATGGACACAACACTGACACAAGCGGCGGTAGAAATTTCTTTTTTACTTAAAATTTTCAAGTAAAATGTCATAATCTTCGTGTCAACTCAGAACGAAATGAACTCTTTTTACCTTATCTGCTTGTATGATACAATTTTCAAAATAATTTGATAACTCATAACAAAATAATATTTTTAAAAATATTCACATGTTAAAGTGAAAGAACTCCCTTTGCAATAGCCAAAACATAACTATGATGAGTGAAAACTTTAAAATATAATAACTTGTTATATCGTCCTATAAAAATAATATTTGTATCAAATTCTGCATTGGACACATTTAAATTCGAGTAAAAATCTATATTATCATTTTTGGATTGTGTTGTACTTATATCTATACGTCATAATTCTTTAATTAAATAAAAATACAGATGAATAGAAAATTACAATTTTTTTAAATGTGAAGAATGATAGGATTATGATACTAAAACAAAATTAGGAAATAATGTATGGGATTAAAATACCTTGTCATCATCATCATAGCGATATGTCTTTTTAGATGAGAACCCGAATGCCAACCCCTTAGCCAAATCCCTATCATATGAAGCCCTCCTCTGCGGATTGGAGAGGGTCTCATACGCCTCCTGCACCATGATAAACCTCCTCGTGTACTCCTCCACTCTCTCCGGCGGCGACACGTCGGGATGATACTTCCTCGCCATCTGTTTATACGCTTTCTTGATATCCGAAAGCGTGCTTCCGCTCTCCGCAACTCCCAGCACTTCGTACAATGTCTCCCTGGCTTCAGCCGGGGCGTAAAATGATTGAACCCTAGATGTGTGTCTAACTCGACACGACCCAAACAAGTTTCTCTTGGAGATGCTTGGTTTTGCGGTTAAGGGAATGCGTTCAGGCCCGGCGAGGGTTCTTGCTCGATACTGGGTTGGGTTTGGGAATGCGTAGAAGGGCGTTTTTGTTGCAATTTTGCAGCTCATTTTTCGTGGGGTTTTCTTTCTTGGGAGTGGGTTGATGTGTTTTGAAGCTTGTTCTCGAGGATTTATGTATATATGTATGTGCATCTTTCTTACGTAGCACGTGATGACATAATTCCATGTGTGTATTTCTTTAAGAAATTTCAAAGGGTTTTATCTCTAGATATTCCATTGCCCTATCTTCTTTTTCGGGTCGTCTTCTTGACACGTGTGTTCTCGATGGAGTTGACCATATATATATGTATTAATGGTCAAGGGCCTATTGAGGAGGCTCCTGCAATCTTCAACGAGGAATTCAAGAGGGGCCGGTGTCCTCCGACGAAGGCTGAGTCAACTTCGATCATAATCTTGGGGACGCGTCGTTCCCATGCAAGCGCGGACTAATTCTTTGGCGGTCTAGAAGTTCACCGATGTTAGTTGAAATGCTACCCAATTTCATCGTGAAACTAGACACTCATTGTCCTGTTTTATCCCGAACCATTCCTCCCGCTGCAGCCGTGTTACTATTATGGAAAACGCTTCCAAGCGTCGAGTTTAAACCCATTGACTATCATGTTTATTTTGTAGAATTAAGGATGATTAATTTAATAATTTTATTTAAATTTGTGCTTACTAATATTTTCGCGAGTTCAGAATTGATGAAATAATATGGAATTGTACTGGATTAAAAGTTGATTATTCATCCATATTTCTTGTGTAATGAATAATCCACCATTTAATTATTTCATTATTCATCCATTTCGTCTCATCGACAAAATAAACACGCCATAAGAGTTTAATATCATCCAAAATTCTACAAATTGTTTCCATTTTGTTCCTGTAACACCAAGAATTTCGGGCACAAATCGTCCCAATAAACACCCATTTCCAATCTACTTTTGTTGCTGCAACATTCCTGATGAAAATTTTGCTGCAATTTATCTCAAACCATTTGTTGTCTTCAATAATCTCAAACTCACTCCATTGTGTCGGAACTATGATATGGTCCCATAACACATGAGCTTTAGTATACTACCTCAAATGCTTAATACATGCAACGTATCCTTGCGAGGCCCCAGGCATCTACGGCAAGCCGCGCTCGAGCTAAACTTTCTGTCGAATAACGGCAGAAAATATTCGAGCTTATGGGGGCAAAGGAGCCGCCAGATCCAAGCTCTCGTTCCAAGGGTCGATAAGCCTACCATACGCTGATTTGCATGAGTTGATCATAGTTTTTTCTTTTACACACATCCTAAGAGATTCGAATCCATGACCTATCAGTTGTCATGGCACGAATTGATTATAATTAAGTTGGGTTGTCAAGTCATAAGATTGGGTTATGGTCTAGTTGACTAAATATTATGAAGCCATTTTAAATTTTCAACAAGTTGTCCCCATTTTTTTATTTTTTATTTTTTATTAACTTAGCCAATGGATACATAAGCCTATCATACCCTGATTTGCTGGAGTTTGATCATATTTTTTTTCTTTTACACACGTACATACATTTTAAAAAAATTCAAATTCGTGGTCTATCAGTTGTCAGGTGGATTTTATTAAGTCATAAGATTGGGTTACAGTCTAGTTGACTAAATATTATGAAGCCATTTTAAATTTTCAACAAGTTGTCCCCATTTTTATTTATTTTTAACTAAGTCAATGGATTCATAAGCCTATTATATGCTGATTTGCAAGAGTTGATCATAGTTTATTTCTTTTATACACACATTGACGAATATATATTCTAATGAGATTCAAATCCGTGGCTTATCAGTTTTCAAGTGGGTTTTATTAAGTCATAAGATTGAGTTCCGCCTCTAGTTGACTAAATATTATGAAGACGTTTTAAATTTTCAACAACTTGTCCATATCTTTTTAATTTTTTTTTTGAACAAAGTCAATGGATTACTAAAATTTATTAGGGATAAATACAGACACCCCAATCCTTTGGGGGGTTGTGCACTTTGCCCTCCAACCTTTAAACCGGTGCAAGTTGCCTCCTCACCTTTGAAAAATTGAACACTTTACCCCTTTGCGGCAGAATATTCCGTCGGAATGTACTTTGACCGTTAATTTCTCCTTAGACAGGCGACCCAAGAGTTAAGACTACTATCATCGTGTTCTTCTCGCCATGACGAACAATACCCATACCCCATTCAACTCCATTGGCCATCAGAAACGTCGGATTCACCTGCAAAGCTTCGCCGGTATGCACCATCTTTGACCTACGATTTCTCCTTTGTTGGTTGTCGGATTTTAATTTTGAAACAATTATTGTGTTCTTTATATCAATACCTTCGATTTGATGCATAATATCAACACATTTGACATCCAATTTGTATGGATTTGTCATTAGAAAATACACCAAAAAATTTTCATAAATTCCGACGGGGTAAGTAAAGTGCTCAATTTTTCAAAGGTGATAGGGCAACTTGCACCGATTATCCCAATTTATTATGAATTTATGAGCATCGTTTATCTAAAAATAAAAAACTAAATAATAATATTATTAATAAAGTTGACATATTTGTTAGAGTTAAAAATTAAAATCACTTTATCAAGTGAAATCTCTTCTTCATCTTCACAAATATGCTGATTGCTGAGTGAACTTGGCAACACTCAAACCTCTCTCAACGGGGTGGGATGACTTTTACAAACGTTCTGGAGGCATACTAGATTGAGAACAACACAAGAACTTATTTTCAGAACATCTTGGATTCTTTGTGCTCGGGAGTATCGGAGTCTTTGGGAAGCTACAAATAAATGGTGTCATCAATAAAACTCGTAAGTAGTAATATATGAGGCAACCCTCTTTAACATTAAATTGTTCGTGTAGGACTCGTGGAGTTTGAAAGACGTAGAAAATCGCTTGAGAGTTGAAAATGTTGATAGGGGAAAAATGGGAGTAGACAACTAACTATGTCAATGAGAGTTGGAATTTAAAATTCTAACCCCGTCACTGTGGATGGCTTGCTTATAGATGCCAAAGAGAACTATTATTAGTGGGGCTCCCTTAGGCACTCAAAATTTAGTGGAAATGGTATGTCCGAGTTTTACGAAGTAATTGATTATGCACTAATAAAATATATATGTACTTATGAGATAATTTTAGTTCTAGTTTGGTTCAACTAAATTGATGAAACGTGGGACAAATTGTTTATATTTGTCGTGTGATTGGTGAAAATTTTAGAAATAATGAAAAATTAAATAATAAATGTAATGGTTTTCTACAATAATTGGTTGGTTCAATCCTATATTTTGAAACCGAGATCTGGGAACCTCTTACTAATTACTAGTTTACTGATTCGACAGGTCGTACCACAAGTCGAATCGATATAACGTCATAATTACATTATAATTATATTTAATTATATATACTTATATAATATTTAAAATATTAATTAAAAATAATTAAATAAGCTAAACAATATAGAAAATTAGATATAATTTTAAATTACATTAACTATTTATTAATTTTCAAATAACATCTCTAACATTAAGATTTCAAAATATAAATCTATAAACGTATTAATAAACTATCTAACTAAATAGCAAAATAATCAATATTTAGCAAATTAACAATATAAATAAAAGACTAATTTAACAAATATCATACTTCAATTATAGAAAAGAATAAAAAAAATAATAATCACATGCACATTCATTTCTCATCTCATGGGATGTAGGTTCGAAACCCTGCATGCCCATTGAGCGGACTGGTCTGATCTTTTAACTGAATTTGGATTGGTTTCCACCGGTTTCAGTCATTTAATTTTAAAAATCTAATTAGAATGAACAAGCTGACAGTCAAACAATTAATTTTTTTACAATCACGTGAACTTAAAATCTAATTTATAATTGATAGTATTTCTCCATTTAATAATAAATCTCAATCTATGTGCCTGCTCATACTATAACGTTCCAATATGTGATTATCTCCTTTTTTTTTTTTTGTAGAAGTTAATATCTCCTCTAATATTTCAATAATAATCCTAAGTTGTGCTTAAGCTAAGGTTTCAACTTTCAAGTCAAAAAAGCAAAGTTTTATTAATTAAAATACGACTAAAGTGCGTGCTTTAAGCTTGTGTGTGCCCACTGCCTACCCTCAGCTAAAACATAAGCTTTTATCAAGCTATAATATAGAATCATAGCTACAATTGATACTCTGGGCCTAAAAGAAGAAAAATGTAGGACTCCCGCTCTTCTTTCAAATAAAATTGAACCACATAAATATAAAATTTTCCTTAAAAACTCAGACATAAAATTTCTAATCAAATTATAATAACATTGAAAATCAAATTATACTATAGAACTTAAGTAGTCATGGTCGAATAGTGAAAAGTAATAATTAATTTGCATCCATTAGTATTTACTTGAGATTTCTGTTTGAAAAGCCCAAAAAGAACTTAGTCATGGTCCAAAATTTCCTTTCATTTATTTTTGATAATTTATCCGTGAATTCTGAATAATTTCTTCTTAATTTAAGTCCACCTTACTTATGTTGACAAGTTATTTCGATCATTAACCAAGAAAGCATTTATGCATAGTTGTACATAAAAGTCTCTTAAAAATGTCCAATAATAATCCAAAGTAGCAAGGACAAAATAAATCTTGCTCCAACACCGTCATCTGCACTCAACCAGTCATATACTTTCTGATTGGTGGATTCCAAAAAATTTATCAAACGACAAGTATAAATATTTTCTCCGTTGTCGTGATCTCAGTTTGATTAAATGAGAATCGGACTAAACTACGCGAAGGAAATAAATAAAGTAACGAATCTCTAATATATGTAACGCAAATTTATTTATATAGAGAGATGAGATATATATATATATATATATTTTTTTTTTTGGTCAAAGAGATGAGATATATTAAATACAAGAAAAAAAACTAATTTAAAATCATGTTTGGCTGCGTATTCTAGCACCCCACGACATTCTACCCGTTGACACTCTGTTAGAATCCCTTTGCTTAAGTCCATCAAGCTGTGACTGCCACTTCATTCTCCACAACCCATTTTCCTCCATATTTTGCTGCATATAAACCAAGAAAAATCAGTAAAAAAAATTTAGAAATATTAATTATTTTTTGATATTTAAATTCCAAAAATATATAATAATTATTAACAAAAAATCTCCAATGTTAATTCAAATAAACTAAACTCGATCATTTTTTCTTTTTGCCCAAACTAAGAAACACCACTCCAATCGAGCGATAAGTAAACCTCTCTCCAATGATTGAAAAACAAAAATTACCTGATGATAGTTATTTCGGGATTTTATCGAAGAATATTTGAAGCCCGAACCCCGGCAAGCCAAATCTCTATCGTAGGAAGCCCTCGTCTGCGGATTGGAGAGGGTCTCGTAAGCCTCCTGCACCATGATAAACCTCCTCGTGTTCTCCGCCACTCTCTCCGGCGGCGACACGTCGGGATGATACTTCCTCGCCATCTTTTTATACGCTTTCTTGATGTCGGAAAGCGTAATTCCGACATCTGTGATTCCCAGCAATTCGTATAGTGTCTCTGTCGCCGCCATTGCCTGAGTGTATAATGCATGAACCCGGTAACCCCGTCGGGCCCGGCAAGACCCCGACGGGTTCTCGATTGAAATTCTTGATTTGGTCGTTCGGGGAGGGAACGAAATTGCGCTGGAAATGTTTCCGGGCCTGGTAAATTTTCCGGGGTTCGGCCAGGAATGGGTATTAGGTTCACTACGTGAAATCACAGCGGTGTTCATCTTTTTTTGGGGTTTAGGTTTCGGGCCTGGAAAGATTCTGTTTTGGTGTTTGTGAGTGTGTTTTGGAGCTTGGATTGTTTTGATGTCATGGTGTTCTTGGCATGATGTGTATTTATAGGAAGGAAAAGGTACGGGTCTGGGTTGCATGGCCACTTGTGTGGATAATTTTACGGGAAACTCTACCTAGAGTCTGGCTCGACTAAGATGATTTAATGAGGGATCGAGTAATTTATATTTATTAGAAAAATTAGGGAGAATGATAAATCAAATGACAAGTATAATAATATACTTACTCTTTTATTGATTAGGTTCTCTGAGTGTGGTTTAGGGCAAATCTTTCATAACTTCACTGACGTTTATTAAATGAAATGAATTGGTTATTTTTGTTTAAGTTTTTTTAATTTGTTTATTGTTATTTTTGTGATTATTATGGCATCCGTAATTTATTCTTCTTATTTATTTTTAAACACACGTTTAATAAAATATCTTGTGAACTTCGAAATTGAATTATTATTCTGAAAAAGAATCCTTGACCGGTTAGATCAATCATCGTGGGCCGGTATTCGGGAATCCATAAATTGTTGAGAACTACAAATTCCTAAATTGGAGTAAAAATAAAATTAAAAAAAAAAATCCTTGCGTGCTCCTGTGGGGCTATTTTCATTTATTTTTTCCTAATCTCAAGTTTTATAGAAAACTAGCAATTTAGTGGATTACAAAAGTTCTGCATTAAACAACTTCTTGGGACAGCCACTCAGTGTTTTAGGCCATGTGCAACCTGTTACTATCATATTAGGACTTGGATTAACTTAAACATCAGTAATTTATGTACAATTAATTTTTCATCCACATATAATAAGAACCGATGTGTGTTTTGGATCGCATTTTCTATTTTAATTTGATACTTCATCTTCTACTCTACGACCGACATGCACAAATTTTACTAACTAATAGAACACAGAAAATAATAATAATAATAATAATAATAATAATAATAATAATAATAATAATAATAATAAAACTAAAGTTAATGTTCTAAGAGAAAATGAAAATAATTATAACTCCCAAAAAAAAAAGTGATATATCCAAAAATTGAGAAAGACATTAACAGGAAAACCTGCATCTTTTCATCCAACCTAAGAGTTAGGATTGAATTTGAAAATTAATTATCAATTTGTCAACCTTTAAAAAGCAAGGAGTTAGGGTTCAATTTTCGGGTAATTACAGAAAAATCCTCAATTTGACACCTCATTTTTACTTAACTCCCCAATTGGACATCACAATTTTACTTTACTCCCCAAGTATAATTTTCA
>JBBMKE010266208.1:0-14073 GCA_037834125.1 Lippia alba | reverse complement strand
TTGGCGCCGGAGCTAGAGGTGTCCCTAAAACGCTAGTAAGGGTCACTTATTGTCCCAAATTTGCATTTTTCCCAATAATTGAATTAGAGAAGTTTGTCTATGCTGAATAATTTCACATGGAGGACACAGAGTTATTGCCCAAGGTGGAAAGAATTTTATGCAGTAGTTCGATTACAGTGGACATATTAGTAACAAAATCATAACAAGAAGTACCAAAAAAAAAAAAAAAACAGAAAGAGTAAAAGCATTACAAGCATTTTACAATCTAAAACCTGACAAAGGGAGGAAACAGTTAAGCCAGAAAAGCCTTAGCTTTGAGCAGGTGGAGACCGATTTCTGAAAATCTCAACGCCCAAATAATCAACCTGATCAAGAACTGCAACATGCGGCTTTCCAACCTGCACTCTGACAGATGAAACCTGGCTATACTTGCTCAACACCATAGATGCAATCAGTTGAGCTACAGATTCAAGAAGATTATGTGGACCTCCTTCCACTACTTCTTTAACTATGCTGCAGATGCAAGGGAATTATCCATGAATGGATCAAGTTAGAAGATGCATCATGCATATAAAACAATGAAATGAATGGAAAACGTAACAATTGAGCATGAAGCAAGATATATAAAATGGATATATCTTTTCCTTTAGTTCCCGGATCAACCATTCTCTTAACAGTGGTGTAGGCAAGACCACAGAATCAAAGGGTTACTTCTTGATGATTAGAGGGGTTATGCTTGGTCTCCGCCACTATAATACATATATACAAGTAACTTTTTAAGCTAAGGGGGTCATCAACAACCGCTAACTTATATGTGGCTCCGCCACTTATTCTCTATCAACGTTTTAGAATCTCCTGCAGTTATATCATCAATATGACTCTAATTCTTACTAGTAAGAGAAAGTTCATATGCTCTTCACAAATATGATTTTAACTTAAGTTCTTGGCTAATATGCCATCATTAATTTGCAAAGATAGAAAATGCCAGATCAAAAGGTCAATCTAGCTCATCTGATGGCCATGCTAAACATATTTATGGAAATCATCTTTTATTTGTCATGCAATCTCCGACCACACTCAAATTACAATGTTCATCTTCAAACACCATCTCTGATCATCATACCCTTTTCAGATTAGAATAACCTTAATAAAAATGAAGGGAAGTAAAAGATCTAACTTTCTGAAAATCTCAAATCTTATTATTCCAAAAGTTTTTTCTGTTAGATTGATTAGATGTCACAGGTTTTGGGAGAAAAACTGAATATTATTAATCTGATTTTTGTGTGTTACAATACATCACCAATGTACAATAAATACAATAAGAGTCTGCCAAAATAAGGAAACGTAGCAACCCTAGGATATATATAAATCCCTACAAATTAGGGCTCTAATGATTTGCTTTCCTAACACTCCCCTTCAAGTCGAGTATCGGATCGGCGATGCTCAACTTGCTCAATACTTCACTGAATATCCTTCCATTTACAGCTTTCGTGAGTATATCTGCCTGCTGGTCTTCGGATCGCACAAATGGAAGATCCACTACTCCTTCTTCTAGTTTTTCCTTGATAAAGTGTCTGTCAACTTCAATGTGTTTGGTTCGATCATGCTAAACCGGATTCCCTGATATGCTAATAGCAGCCCGATTGTCACATCTTAACTGGCACGCTCCATCTGTCAAGAACCCAATCTCTGCTAACAACTTCCTCAGCCACAGTACCTCGCTCAATCCCCGTGTAATCCCACGAAACTCAGCTTCTGCGCTTGATAAGGTCACTACCTTCTGCTTTTTACTTTTCCACGTTACTAGATTTCCTCCCACTAGAGTGAAGTATCCGGAGGTCGATCGCCTGTCAACCGGGTTTCCGCCCAGTCTACATCAGTATAAGCCTCAATGTCGAGGTGTTCATGCCTCTGATACAATACACCTCGTCCTGGGCTTCCCTTCAAATATCGGCACACTAGGACGGTGGCATCCATATGATCCTTCTGAGGTCGATGCATAAACTGACTCAGAACTCCTACTGCATAGGCCATATCAGGACGGGTGTGTGCGAGATAAATCAATTTTTCCACTAACCGCTGGTACTTTCCTTTATCTGCTTCCTCTGCCCCTTCCACTATTCTCAGTCCGTGATTAATCATCATCGGGGTATCTGCTGGCTTACAATCAAGCAACCCCGCCTCTGCCAGAAGATCAAGTACGAACTTCCGCTGTGAAATGAACAATCCCTGTTTTGACCTAAGTACTTCTATTCCCAGAAAGTACTTTAATTCCCCCAAATCCTTCATCTCGAATTCTGTGAACAGGTTTTCCCTGAGGTGTGCAATTTTCTCTGAATCATCCCCTGTGATGATCATGTCATCGACATAGATTATGAGGCATGTAACCAAACTATTCCTTCTCTTGAGAAACAAGGTATGATCTGAGTTACTCTGATGATATCCATACTTCTTCATCGCAACTGTGAACCTCCCAAACCACGCTCTTGGAGATTGCTTTAACCCATATAATGCCTTTCTCAACCTGCAAACTTTCCCGTGTTTGTAACTTCGAGTAAAACCTGGGGGAGGTTCCATGTACACTTCCTCTTCGAGGTCCCCATGGAGGAATGCATTCTTCACATCAAACTGATGTAATGGCCATTCTCGGTTGGCTGCTACTGAAAACAGAACTCTGATTGTGTCAATTTTTGCAACAGGGGAAAACGTCTCTGAGTAATCAACTCCATATGTCTATGTATACCCATTTGCCACTAGTCTGGCCTTATATCTCTCAACACTACCATCTGCTCGATGTTTCACTGTAAAGACCCAACGACAACCAACTACTTTCTTTCCACTAAGCAACTCACACTTCTCTCATGTGTCGTTTTTTTCCAGTGCATTCATTTCAGTTTCCATTGCCTGAACCCATCTGTCATCTGCAAGTGCCTCTTCCACCATGGTTGGAACAAGCGTAGAATAGAGAGAGGCAATGTAAGCTCTTGCTCGCTGTGATAAGTTTTCCTTTGCCAGATCAGCTAACGGGTACTTGGAATCTCTGTTCATGTGTTCTGGTTCTTATCTCTTCGGGAGAACTCCTCTATTTGCCCGGTAAGGTAACACATATCTGTTTTCCGGCTCTGTCTGTCTCTCCCCCTGAGTTTGATCTTCCATATCTGTACTGTTAGGCAACACATTTCTATTCTCCAACCCTGTACTGTTAGTCTCACACATTTCAGGAGAGACTGTATCAACAGAACTATAATCACGTACCTCAGGGATATCGATCGGGATTGGACTTGGATTAGTAGACTGTATTGTGTGGTGGGTTTGCTCGGTGGTTCCACCTACTAGCTCTTGTGGGACTGTGGTAGGCAAAGTGGTGTGACCCATCCTAGTGGATCTGGCGGTACCTGCTGACTCTCTCCCTGAACACTAGGTTGGGCAAAAAAGTACTCAGTTTCAAGGAAATCACAATCCATGATTGTGTATAGGCGCTGGGTAGGTGGATGATAACAACGGTATCCTTTTTTATTAACCCCGTATCCCACAAAGACACACTTAAGAGAGCATGGATCTAGCTTATTCCTATCGACCTTAGGGACGTGAACAAATACGGAACACCCAAAAACTCGAGGCTGAAGGACCAACTGAGAAGGAATATGGACCTGTCTTCCTAAATGTTGTATGGGAGTATCAAGATTAAGGGCTTTAGTGGGTAGGCGATTGAGAAGGTAAACAGAAGTGGCAATAGCCTCAGGCTAAAGATATTTCGGGCATTAGGACTCAATCATGAGAGCTCTAGTCATCTCTAGGAGTTGTCGATTTTTCCTTTCCGCCACTCCGTTTTGTTGAGGGGTGTTGGGGCAAGAAGTTTGGTGAACCAACCCATTATCTTTAAAAAACTGCTTAAGAGTTGAGTTAACGAATTCCCCTCCATTATCAGACCTTAGGATCTTAATTTAAGAATTAAACTGGGTTTGAACCATTTTATAGAATTCTATGAACTTAAGTGGGACTTCTGATTTGTTCTTAAGAAAATAAGCCCATTCCATTCTGGAACAATCATCAACAAATAACACAAAGTATCGGAAATCCCGACCACCAATATCCGGGGCAGGCCCCACACATCAGAATGAATCAAAGCAAACACATCCTTAGATCTAGACAAAGAACTACGGAAAGACTATCTGTGACTCTTGGAAAGTATACACGTTTCGCAAGATAACTGACTATTCTGAGAAAAAATACTAGAAAATAAAGATTGCAGATACCCTAAGGACGGATGCCCCAATCTCCGGTGCTACAACCACTGTTGACGTCCCACTGTCCTGTGAGCAAGCGCTGCAGTCCCGTTTTAAGCCACCTCGTCCACATAATACAGTCCATCTTCCTCAATACCACGCCCAATCACTCTCCCCGACCGAATATCCTGCAGCAAACAAAAGGTGGGATACATCAGAACCATGCAATTCAATTCTTTTGTTGCCTGACTGATAGATAATAATTTACAGGAGAGATCAGGGACATATAAGCAATTATTTAATTTCAAATTTGGGGAAATCTCAATAGTTCCGGATCCCTGTACTGGAACCACACCACCAGTAGCATTTTGTATTGTTGTTCTGTTGGGGACTGTACTGTTAGAGAAGTCATTTGGATCATATGTCATAGTGTCTATTTTCCTGTTCATTCCCGGTCAACAAAATTGTTCCTGTATGGATATGACTCAAATTTGTACTACCCAAATTACAATTAAAATAACTTTTGCAATCTGACACCTTATTACATAGGGAAGTGGGGTTAGGTGAAATAAAATTAGATATAGGAGAGGCACATGTGGGGGGTAATTTTGTAAATCATCCCCCACCACACAAATACCTAATTTGGTCTCCCCTTTCTCCTCCATTGTGTCCGCCGCATCTGCCATTTGCCCTCCCCCTCTGATTCTTCCCATCTGAGCCACGGTCCTTATTTTTGGTTCAGTGGCCGGAGATTTTGTCTCCGTCTGAGATTCTGCCGCTGCAACTCTTGCTGTGCCGTAGCCCGGCGTGGCTGCCTCCCATCGCCGGCTACGCCAGCCATCGGGAAAACCGATGATTTCAAAACAGTTCTCTTTCTTGTGGCCCAGCCGTCCACATTTTCCACATTTTTCCGGTCCACGGTCGCCGGTGCCCTTTCCATGGCTGTCCCTGCTGCGCGGGCCCTTTCCATGGCTGTCCCTGCTTTTGCGCGACGAATCCCGTACCGATACCGGAACCCTCCGCCGGTGATGACCGTTCGCCTTTCATGATTTCTCGCCGGGCTGCCTCTCGTCGGACGGTAGCATATGCTTTCTCAACCGTCGGGAGTGGGTTTTCTCTAAGAAGATCCTGTCGGTCGGAATCATGTATATCATTGATACCTATTAGAAATTGAAATAATTGCGATTCGGATCTGAGGCGATTGAAAGTGTTGATGTCTGCCTCGGATGTCATCGGATTTGGTTGCCGGATCTCAATCTCTCGCCATACTCGCTGTAGGTTGCTGTAAAACTGCTCTAAGGTATCCGTTCCCTGTTTCATGGTATTGGCTCTTACGGTAAGGTCATAGATCTGAAACCCATCTCCACTATACCCGTAAGTAGCTTTCAATCCGTCCCATAAACTCTTTGCCGTGGGATACTCTGATTAACTCCGCATCCATATTCTCGAGAATCCATGAATAGACCATGAGGTCCGTCTGTTCCCACCGCGGGTAAGTGGGGTGGTCCGCTGCTGGAGGCGGCGGCGTCCCGGTAATGTGACTCAATCTTCCTCGGCCTCCAATGGCCACCTTCATTAATCTGGACCATATTGAATAGTTACACTGATTTAATTTGATATTTATTGAGATGTTCTGAGGAATTGGGTACTGTGGCTGATTTGTTTCGGTTTGGGGCTGTAGGTTATGGAGAATACTGGCTAATTGTGTGGCTAAGGAATCGACGGGCTGCTTCGATTCCTTGCCGGAATTGGAACTGCTGTCTTCGGCCATGGCCGTGAGGGTATAGGTACGTGATGAGCAAGGGTCGAATCCGTTTAATGGATCGTCCGCTCTGATACCATGTTAGATTGATTAAATGCCATAGATTTTGGGAGAAAAACTGAATATTATTAATCTGATTTCTGTGTGTTACAATACATCATCGATGTACAATAAATACAATAAGAGTCTGCCAAAATAAGGAAACGTAGCAACCCTAGGATATATACAAATCCCTACAAATTAGGGCTCTAATGATTTGCTTTCCTAACACTCCCCCTCAAGTCGAGTATCGGATCGACGATGCTCAACTTGCTCAATACTTCACTGAATATCCTTCCATTTACAGCTTTCGTGAGTATATCTGTCAGCTGGTCTTCGGATCGCACAAATGGAAGATCCACTACTCCTTCTTCTAGCTTTTCCTTGATAAAGTGTCTGTCAACTTCAATGTGTTTAGTCCGATCATGCTGAACCGGATTCCCTGATATGCTAATAGCAACCCGATTGTCACATCTTAACTGACACGCTCCATCTGTCAAGAACCCAATCTCTGCTAACAACTTCCTCAGCCACAATACCTCACTCAATCCCCGTGCAATCCCACGAAACTCAGCTTCTGTGCTTGATAAGGCTACTACCTTCTGTTTTTTACTTTTCTACGTTACTAGATTTCCTCCCACTAGAGTGAAGTATCCGGAGGTCGATCGTCTGTCAACCGGGTTTTCCCGCCCAGTCTGCATCAGTATAAGCCTCAATGTCGAGGTGTCCATGCCTCTGATATAATACACCTCGTCCTGGGCTTCCCTTCAAATATCGGCACACTCGGATGGCGGCATCCATATGATCCTTCTGAGGTCGATGCATAAACTGACTCAGAACTCCTACTGCATATGCCACATCAGGACGGGTGTGTGCTAGATAAATCAATTTTCCCACTAACCGCTGGTACTTTCCTTTATTTGCTTCCTCTGCCCCTTCCACTATTCTCAGTTCGTGATTAACCATCATCGGGGTATCTGCTTGATACCCCGCCTCTGCTAGAAGATCAAGTGCGAACTTCCGCTGTGAAATGAACAATCTCTGTTTTAACCTAAGTACTTCTATTCCCAGAAAGTACTTTAATTCCCCCAAATCCTTCATCTCGAATTCTGTGAACAGGTTTTCCCTGAGGTGTGCAATTTTCTCTGAATCATCCCCTGTGATGATCATGTCATCGACATAGATTATGAGGCATGTAACCAAACTATTCCTTCTCTTGAGAAACAAGGTATGATCTGAGTTACTCTGATGATATCCATACTTCTTCATCGCAACTGTGAACCTCCCAAACCACGCTCTTGGAGATTGCTTTAACCCATATAATGCCTTTCTCAACCTGCAAACTTTCCCGTGTTTGTAACTTCGAGTAAAACCTGGGGGAGGTTCCATGTACACTTCCTCTTCGAGGTCCCCATGGAGGAATGCATTCTTCACATCAAACTGATGTAATGGCCATTCTCGGTTGGCTGCTACTGAAAACAGAACTCTGATTGTGTCAATTTTTGCAACAGGGGAAAACGTCTCTGAGTAATCAACTCCATATGTCTATGTATACCCATTTGCCACTAGTCTGGCCTTATATCTCTCAACACTACCATCTGCTCGATGTTTCACTGTAAAGACCCAACGACAACCAACTACTTTCTTTCCACTAAGCAACTCACACTTCTCTCATGTGTCGTTTTTTTCCAGTGCATTCATTTCAGTTTCCATTGCCTGAACCCATCTGTCATCTGCAAGTGCCTCTTCCACCATGGTTGGAACAAGCGTAGAATAGAGAGAGGCAATGTAAGCTCTTGCTCGCTGTGATAAGTTTTCCTTTGCCAGATCAGCTAACGGGTACTTGGAATCTCTGTTCATGTGTTCTGGTTCTTATCTCTTCGGGAGAACTCCTCTATTTGCCCGGTAAGGTAACACATATCTGTTTTCCGGCTCTGTCTGTCTCTCCCCCTGAGTTTGATCTTCCATATCTGTACTGTTAGGCAACACATTTCTATTCTCCAACCCTGTACTGTTAGTCTCACACATTTCAGGAGAGACTGTATCAACAGAACTATAATCACGTACCTCAGGGATATCGATCGGGATTGGACTTGGATTAGTAGACTGTATTGTGTGGTGGGTTTGCTCGGTGGTTCCACCTACTAGCTCTTGTGGGACTGTGGTAGGCAAAGTGGTGTGACCCATCCTAGTGGATCTGGCGGTACCTGCTGACTCTCTCCCTGAACACTAGGTTGGGCAAAAAAGTACTCAGTTTCAAGGAAATCACAATCCATGATTGTGTATAGGCGCTGGGTAGGTGGATGATAACAACGGTATCCTTTTTTATTAACCCCGTATCCCACAAAGACACACTTAAGAGAGCATGGATCTAGCTTATTCCTATCGACCTTAGGGACGTGAACAAATACGGAACACCCAAAAACTCGAGGCTGAAGGACCAACTGAGAAGGAATATGGACCTGTCTTCCTAAATGTTGTATGGGAGTATCAAGATTAAGGGCTTTAGTGGGTAGGCGATTGAGAAGGTAAACAGAAGTGGCAATAGCCTCAGGCTAAAGATATTTCGGGCATTAGGACTCAATCATGAGAGCTCTAGTCATCTCTAGGAGTTGTCGATTTTTCCTTTCCGCCACTCCGTTTTGTTGAGGGGTGTTGGGGCAAGAAGTTTGGTGAACCAACCCATTATCTTTAAAAAACTGCTTAAGAGTTGAGTTAACGAATTCCCCTCCATTATCAGACCTTAGGATCTTAATTTAAGAATTAAACTGGGTTTGAACCATTTTATAGAATTCTATGAACTTAAGTGGGACTTCTGATTTGTTCTTAAGAAAATAAGCCCATTCCATTCTGGAACAATCATCAACAAATAACACAAAGTATCGGAAATCCCGACCACCAATATCCGGGGCAGGCCCCACACATCAGAATGAATCAAAGCAAACACATCCTTAGATCTAGACAAAGAACTACGGAAAGACTATCTGTGACTCTTGGAAAGTATACACGTTTCGCAAGATAACTGACTATTCTGAGAAAAAATACTAGAAAATAAAGATTGCAGATACCCTAAGGACGGATGCCCCAATCTCCGGTGCTACAACCACTGTTGACGTCCCACTGTCCTGTGAGCAAGCGCTGCAGTCCCGTTTTAAGCCACCTCGTCCACATAATACAGTCCATCTTCCTCAATACCACGCCCAATCACTCTCCCCGACCGAATATCCTGCAGCAAACAAAAGGTGGGATACATCAGAACCATGCAATTCAATTCTTTTGTTGCCTGACTGATAGATAATAATTTACAGGAGAGATCAGGGACATATAAGCAATTATTTAATTTCAAATTTGGGGAAATCTCAATAGTTCCGGATCCCTGTACTGGAACCACACCACCAGTAGCATTTTGTATTGTTGTTCTGTTGGGGACTGTACTGTTAGAGAAGTCATTTGGATCATATGTCATAGTGTCTATTTTCCTGTTCATTCCCGGTCAACAAAATTGTTCCTGTATGGATATGACTCAAATTTGTACTACCCAAATTACAATTAAAATAACTTTTGCAATCTGACACCTTATTACATAGGGAAGTGGGGTTAGGTGAAATAAAATTAGATATAGGAGAGGCACATGTGGGGGGTAATTTTGTAAATCATCCCCCACCACACAAATACCTAATTTGGTCTCCCCTTTCTCCTCCATTGTGTCCGCCGCATCTGCCATTTGCCCTCCCCCTCTGATTCTTCCCATCTGAGCCACGGTCCTTATTTTTGGTTCAGTGGCCGGAGATTTTGTCTCCGTCTGAGATTCTGCCGCTGCAACTCTTGCTGTGCCGTAGCCCGGCGTGGCTGCCTCCCATCGCCGGCTACGCCAGCCATCGGGAAAACCGATGATTTCAAAACAGTTCTCTTTCTTGTGGCCCAGCCGTCCACATTTTCCACATTTTTCCGGTCCACGGTCGCCGGTGCCCTTTCCATGGCTGTCCCTGCTGCGCGGGCCCTTTCCATGGCTGTCCCTGCTTTTGCGCGACGAATCCCGTACCGATACCGGAACCCTCCGCCGGTGATGACCGTTCGCCTTTCATGATTTCTCGCCGGGCTGCCTCTCGTCGGACGGTAGCATATGCTTTCTCAACCGTCGGGAGTGGGTTTTCTCTAAGAAGATCCTGTCGGTCGGAATCATGTATATCATTGATACCTATTAGAAATTGAAATAATTGCGATTCGGATCTGAGGCGATTGAAAGTGTTGATGTCTGCCTCGGATGTCATCGGATTTGGTTGCCGGATCTCAATCTCTCGCCATACTCGCTGTAGGTTGCTGTAAAACTGCTCTAAGGTATCCGTTCCCTGTTTCATGGTATTGGCTCTTACGGTAAGGTCATAGATCTGAAACCCATCTCCACTATACCCGTAAGTAGCTTTCAATCCGTCCCATAAACTCTTTGCCGTGGGATACTCTGATTAACTCCGCATCCATATTCTCGAGAATCCATGAATAGACCATGAGGTCCGTCTGTTCCCACCGCGGGTAAGTGGGGTGGTCCGCTGCTGGAGGCGGCGGCGTCCCGGTAATGTGACTCAATCTTCCTCGGCCTCCAATGGCCACCTTCATTAATCTGGACCATATTGAATAGTTACACTGATTTAATTTGATATTTATTGAGATGTTCTGAGGAATTGGGTACTGTGGCTGATTTGTTTCGGTTTGGGGCTGTAGGTTATGGAGAATACTGGCTAATTGTGTGGCTAAGGAATCGACGGGCTGCTTCGATTCCTTGCCGGAATTGGAACTGCTGTCTTCGGCCATGGCCGTGAGGGTATAGGTACGTGATGAGCAAGGGTCGAATCCGTTTAATGGATCGTCCGCTCTGATACCATGTTAGATTGATTAAATGCCATAGATTTTGGGAGAAAAACTGAATATTATTAATCTGATTTCTGTGTGTTACAATACATCATCGATGTACAATAAATACAATAAGAGTCTGCCAAAATAAGGAAACGTAGCAACCCTAGGATATATACAAATCCCTACAAATTAGGGCTCTAATGATTTGCTTTCCTAACATTTTCTACGCCCCAACCTATAAGCACCTCGACATAAGTAGCTCATAATTATGTGTTATGACAAACATTACACGATTTCTCCATCTCAACCCAACTAGCAGATATGCTGATAATTGATATTTATCGAGTTTACCTATATATAGCAGTATAGCTGATGGTGTCCGATAGGAGGTAAGATTTACCGGCAGGTAGAAGATCCATCCAGGCATCAACATCAATCACAAATTTCTGACCCAACTTCCTTTCTTCGGGCTTCACCCCATGGTAACCATGGAACTTTAGACCCCTTAATACAAGCTTGTCACCCTGAAATGCAGCTGATCAAAGTGCAAACCCGAGTCGACGATCAACAATCATGCATAAATATGATTTACTGATGACTAAGAATTAATTGCATACATGTTTATGAAGAAAACAAAGATACACAGACATTTCAACCTCAGCTGTATGTCTAGATAAACCTAATTGATTCATGTTTATTCTCATTCATTTCCAATACAAAAGTATGATGAAGCAAACATCTGAAATACATATTCCCGAGCTCTGAATCGCATTTGTAGAAAAACGTAAATTTCTCCACAAACCCATTTGCGCAAGAAATACTTGAATTACAATAACGAAATCACCAACCCACCAAATTTCTGAAACCCCACTTCCTAATTTTAGAAAGCAGAGAATTTGAATTCAAAAAAGCGCTGGATAAACTCAAATTAAGAGCTCGAATGTGCAGTGCAGCATCAGCGAATGCAGAAAATTGGGCATAAATGTGAAAAACTACGGAGCCACAAAGAAATTGGAAATGAAGACATACATAAAGATAATTACACTTTGATATGCTTAGCATAATGAGTGCAAAAGGTACTCACCGGCGCCGGAAGATGCCATGATTCCTGTTATCGGCGGCGCTGCTTTACCAACTCCCTTCACAGTCACAGAGAATATCCGTTTTTCGGTGGTGGAGTGCTGCTTTACTAGTTATTTTGGTAAAATTATTAATTTGTTATTACATTTTTCAAAAGAATAAAATATGTACAGATAACCATTTTATGGATTTAATTGGAATTGAAATGTATGTATATTACTGTTTTGGTTTTTTTCCTTTCAAAATTGTGTTATATTCTGTGTCACTTATATACAGACGCCTATAATAGGACACACGTATTGTGATAGTAAAAAATTTTTTTTAAATGTTTATCTTCTAATCTGGACCGTTAAATACGTGACACACGTATATATTAGTAAAATAAGTGATGAAACATAAGTTTGAAAGCGTCGTGTTACACCCATTATACAATGAAAGTTCAATAATATTTATGTCAACAATTTATTTTAAATTGTACCAAAGAAAATTAAAGAAGAATAAACTACTAATGAAAACATAAAACAGAAATAATTAATTTTTGCTTAAAAAAAAATATCAACATAAAGATAATATTATATTCTTCGACATGAAAATTATATTTTTAGACAATGGTGTTGGCTTGAACGGGTTATATTAGCACTTAGCAGACAAAATTATTAATTACAAAATGGAACCCCAAAATAAATTCTCGGCCCGAGATACAGTGGAGAGGCCCACACTTGTTTAGGCCCAAGTTGTGCAGGATAATAGAAACTATGAAGACAAGTTAATAAGGCCCAGCCCATTAACAATGACAAAGCTCAGAAAACTCAAAGCAAGGCCCACCCCTATTAAAATTAACTCTCATTAAAAATCTCTAATCTCTATTGGTAGTAATATGTCAGTCTCATTTTATTATAACAAAGGGTTTTGGGGTGGTATCTGATGATTTAGGAGAAAAATGAGGTTGATTTTAATTTTAGGATAAACTTTGGGATCAACTCTAATTTAAGGGTCAAATTATGAAACCGCATCTAATATTTTTCTAACTATTTATTTTGACCATTTGTGTGTGTTTTTCGTTTTCCCCATGCAAATTACTTTTCCAGCATATAATAATAAAATCGAAGTTTATTATGTCGCAACTCCTTTTTGTCCAAACGCGGCCTTCATTGAAGTTGTTTTCTTATCTGCCGTGTTCCCCGACCATCACTATTTTCCGCTCTATCTTACCCTTATTTATTCTTAATTAATCTATCCTTTTCAACCTAACAACATTCTCTATAAGTAGGTGGCTTTTCAAAGAATTTTTATATTTAAAAGAATTAATTAATAACCATTATGAGAAGTTCTTAAGAAATAGAAGTTTGAAGTGATGGGATAGAGGAGAGTATTTGAATAAAAAATTGAAATCCGTATTTCTTTTCCTAAACAAACTTCTACTGATCGACATAAATGAGGTAAGCATTAGAAAGCTTGTGTTAGAAATAAAAGTTCATTTTTAGGTGATTTGCGTCCCCTTTTTTTTTTTTTTTTTTTTTTAAAGAAGGTGATCTAGGGTTAAATTAATTGAAAATTGGCTTTTCAAAGAAGCCCAAATATACTAACGTTTTATTATTCTTTTTATAGAGTTTTACATAAAACAATACATATAACTACTACGTTGTTTTTTATGACATTTAATCGGATCAACAGTGATTCAAGTTCGAATCCATCCGACCACTTAAGAGTATGTGTTTAGAAAGAAAAAATTAATCGGAGATGCTTACTTCAAAAATGGTAAAAAAGAAAGATACCCTCCGTAAATCATATTAAATGTGGGTTTCATATTTTAAAGAAAGTTCATGCGAAATAGTATTAACTTGGTAATTAAGCAAATCTAAGAACTGCAAATCAAATTAATGATACAAAATACTTCAAAATATACATACTTGGGGCTCAAAATAATTTTAAAGGGAAAATTACATCCAACTACCCTATATTTAGGCCTAATTACAAGGTGGTCCATGTTTTTTTAATATTACAATATAGTCCCTATATTTCTCGTTTTCATGAAATTCACGAATGAAATTTGTAAAAGTACACTTATATTCCGGATGCTTTTATGAGTGTTACATTTAATATATGACCAAAAAT
>JBBMKE010265882.1:0-14076 GCA_037834125.1 Lippia alba | reverse complement strand
TTAAAGAATTAGAGTTACATTTAGTAGAAAATATCTTATCCGAACTAAATAATATTTATGTATCTAATTTATAATTTACATAATTACCTTATTGATTGAATTTATATTGATAGGAATTTAAATAGAGTTGATATAGAACTTATATGTAATTATACTTAGAATTAGAACTTAATAATATTTATGTATTAATTATTTTGTATCTTATATTAATCGCAATTATTTCAAACCTTATGAACTACATATTTTTATATTTTGTTATCAAATTTTACAATAATTTAAATATAAATTAGAATTTAAAAAAATTCAAAAAAAAGAAAAAAATTGGGTCGGGTCGGGTCGGGTTATTCGGGTTGGTTGGTTTATTGGGTGACCGGAACAGTGTTCGGGTCAACCCGAACCTGATCGTGTCGGGTTCGGATTGGGAATTTCGGGTTCATTCTCGGGTTGGGTCGGGTTTGGGTTGAGATTTTTCATGTAATACTCGTACCCTAACCCGATCCGAACCCACCCGACCCACCCGAATTGACACCCCTATTGTATAATAGCCGCTCAAGTACTTGAAAGGGCAACATTATCCGTAGTCATTTCATATGATTCTCGCTCATAAATTTAGGTTTTGGCGTAACTTGGCTTGTTTTTGTCAACCAAACAATTAACAATTAATTAAATTAAATCTTAATTAATTATCAGATAAAATCTTTGTTATTTGTGGACGACAATAAATTCAGTACATTATCGGGTCAATATTGCATGGGCATCTTCATAAACACACTGCAATTTGTTTCATAAATAAACCAAGTCTATCCCATTTCATGTCTAAAAAAAATTGGAATAACACAAGTTGAATCTATAAAGGACAAATACTAGTAGAAAGCTGTAACTATTAAAAATGAATGAGTTACACAATTGGCCAAACTACAAGTTTGATGCCAGATTCGATATTTTGAACAATTTCAAAAGACAGGTAAAGTAAAAGGGCAGATAATAAAGTGATGAAAAGGATGAAATGATGCAACTTCAATTATGACCCAGATGGTAATTGGTATCTAATGCTTCCATGAAAAATTTATGTTAGATTTTTACATTGTAAGCCTAATGTAATATTAATCGGGACAGTAAAAAAAAGATCAATGAATTATTAAGAAACTGCTCGACTTTTACTTACACTCGGTTAGTTATAAGGCGAAATGTATTATGAAAAATATGTAATATTTTGCTACTTGATTAGTCACTATTTTCAAAAGATACTGTACAAACAAGAAGTTAAATATTAATAGGCACTCAATTATTACAACTTAGTTTAGTTTTTTTGTAGTGTTATATAACATCGATTAATTCTTTTAAAAAAATCATTAATTATTAGGATTTCGAGTAGAATCAGACCATTAAAGGATTTTTTTATCAATAATTATTGTCATTCTTGATATTTAAAAATGTTGAATCAAGATTAATGTTGGCAAATCAAAATTGTTTTCGTAATAACTTTCTATCTCAAATCACACATATCTCGACTTAGTTTTTATTAGGGTGAATTACATTTAGCATCTCTTTGGGTCTTAGATATTATAATTGAGTCTCTATTAGCAATTTTATTATATTTTGACTTTTCTTAAAAATTATAAATTATATGACATCAATTTTTCATTATATTTAGGGTGACGTTATAGATTTAAGACTAGAAAATTTTCATTTTACATCTGCATTAGATTTAAGGTAAACTTGATATTTAAAAAAAAAACCATGAAAGCAAAGGTAAATTGAGAAATTCAAGTTCCAAAATCAATAACGTCACTTTAAATTTAACAGAAAACTAATCTGATATAATTTATAAATTTTAAAATGGACATGTAATAAAATGAATAATAGAGATTTGATTATAATATTTGAAACTTTAAAGGTGCTAAATGTAATCAAATTCTTTTTATTATTTACTAATATCCAAAATTGAAATATCTTGAACTAATCCAACAATTTCAACTTTTCCAAATCAGAAAACATTATCTTGTTTTTGTTTTCTGATCGTTTTACTTTCTTGTGTGGTTGAGCATAATAACTATTGGTAATCTTGGTATATACGTACCACTACAGAAGAATGAAGATTATGATATTTGATGTTACAGCCCACTTTGTGACATGTATCTTTTTCACATTTTTTTCTGGCAATATGAAGCCCAAATGATTGGAAAGTAAAGAGAACGCTTGGTCAGTTAGATAACCACACACTTTTACTTGCAAAATCTAAAGCTTGTCAATTCCAAGTTCAAGTTGCTTTCCCATTTTCAGATTCTTTTTTGTGTCTTATCACAAAGAATCTCCTTTTTTTTTAAGTGTACATTGTCGCTTATATATTGCTCAAATTATTACTTTTGGTTTTTGTAAGTAAGATCCTTTTAATAATTGTTATTTATGTTTTCATCTCCCATGTAGCTTTTCTCCTTATTTTTCGGTTTTATATCTTATTTAATTGGATTTAAACTGAACGGCAAGCAAAATTCCTACGCTAATTTTCCTCATGCTTGCTTGTTGCCCATTTGCCCTATTTTAAGATTAGATGAAATTATAAGATAATCTCTTTAGTTTGAGAAATAGCATTATAGCCCTTGATGTTATTTACGTACGCAAAATATAAACAACAAAAATATAAAAAACATTCTTGAAAACGTCTCTTTTAAAACCCTAAGCGAAGTTTTTTTTTTCCTGAAAATTTTAAAAGTTACTGTAAAACTCAATAAGTTGTTGTTGTTGCAGATGTGCTGCCTTTAGTGATAGCAGCATAAGTCTTACCATTGTTTTGCTTGTTGATTGCCGGTGAGGGAACTCCCTCCGGCGCCGATTGCTCGGCCATTGGTGGCCTGATGCGTCAAAACCCTAGAATAAAACTTTGCCGAGGAAAACCGTGAGCATCGCGCCGGGGAAGGTCCACCTTTTCCCTAGCGATCCAAGGCAGAAGAGATATGGACAAGTTTCATAACGTAACGGCATAACGAATATCTCCTTTTCCGACGAAGAGATTAAGAAACTGTCGGCTCCATTCCGATATGCATTGGTTGGCAAATTCTCCCATGGCTACCCAACCATGGCGAGACTTAACGAGTTGTTTATGGAGAAGCAACTAAAGGGGGAATTTAAATTGGGTCTGCTGAATGTCAAGCATATGTTAATAAGGCTAGACAACGAGGAAGACTTCAACAAAATATGGCTACGAAAATTCCACGCCTTTGACGGATATCCGATGCGAGCTTTCAAATGAACGCCCACCTTCAACCCAAAGATTGAGCCATCAATCGTCCCAGTGTGGGTTCGTCTCCCGGGTTTTGAAACTCAATTTTTTGATGCCGAATCCCTAATGGATATAGCACAGAATATAGGTGAACCTTTGTGTTTCGACGAAGAAACCTTTGATGCCCAACGACCGTCTATGGCGAGATTCTGTGTGGAAGTGGATCTACTGAAACCATTGAAGGAACGAATCAGTCTCACGTATCATGGGGAAACACATATACAACCGATCATTTATGAACGATTACCGAACTACTGCAAAAAGTGCAACAGGATTGGTCACCTACAAAAAGATTGCTATGAGGGGCTAGTTGAATCTACAAAAGAAAAGAATAATGATCATGAAGAAAACATAGCCCAGAAGAACAGAGAGATGGAGGATAATATCTCAAGTACAAAACAAGTGGAACCGGAAAAGGATCTGCGTGAGATAATTGAGGAAAAGAGGAATAAGGAATTGGAGAAAGAAAAAGACAAACCCGAAGCCAACAAAAAACACCAGATTAAAACAAACAATGGGTAGAGAAAGCCTTTGGACAAACAAATAAGGAAAACGACAATACCAGTAAACAAGATGATAACCAGCTTGCAGAGGTCAATATGATGAATGGAACGACTTCAAATGAAGTACGTGAAAATATGCAGTTTGCAGGTATGCCGAGGGAAATAGAGAAACAGGGAGAATCGGTTGCGGCAGAGCATGGAGAAGATTTCATAAAAGGGGAGGAATCGGAGAAAGATCAAACATCTGATGATGAAAGTATGGAACTTCAGAAAGATCCTTCTGATGGCGAGGAGATTGAGCAAATGAATAAAGAAGACATTGACCCCAATTGAGTGGAGCGAGTGATACAAGATGATGATGATGAGACGGTGCGGGCAAAAGCTCTATTCCAGAGGTCTAAATCATTCAATGGGGAGGCCTCGGAAAAGGTTGATAGAGGAGCGGATAAAAGACAACAGGGCAATATTACTAAGCGAGGTCCAGAATCTAACAAAAAGAAGAAAAACAACAAAGCTAACAACCAGATTAAATCTACGGCCACTAAAAGGACGACTAGATCATCGGCCAGTCTGCAAGGTAAAACATGATAAGAGGCCTTATCTGGAATATCAGAGGGATCGCTGATGAAAGACGGAAGCGTATCCTTAAAAGAATACAAAAAAAGAATAATCTCAACTTTATGGCTATTATAGAACCTAAAATTGTTTTAGATAGAAATTATATGTGCTCTAAATTTAATTTTACTAATGCTATTTCTAATGTTACTAACCACATTTAGTTTTTTTTCTTGTGATGGCATGCAGGTAGAATTCATTGGAGATGATTGCCAATATCTACACCTGAAAATAAGATTTAGAGAGTGGGACGGGCCAATTATGTTATCGATCGTGCATGCACTAAGTGAAACTCCTTTGAGAAGGCCTTTATGGGATTATTTCAAAGAAGAGGGCAACAGGTCCACACCTTGGCTCATTGGGGGAGATTTTAATATTATTGTCAATGCTAGTGAAAGACGAGGGGGACGTCCTCCAGATATGAGGGGCATGGAAGAGTTTGGCGACTTCATCCAGGACTGTAATTTACTGGAAACGTCCTTTGAAGGTTCGATCTACACTTGGACAAACAAAAGCTTATGGCAGCGCCTTGATTGGGTCTTCATTAATGAAGCTTAGGGAGATCTCTATTCTAAAACACATGTTAAACACCTCTCTAAAGGCTCCTCTGACCATTGCCCGTTGCTTATCAACTGTGAGAATCTAGAAATGCGAAGTCCCTCAGCTTTTAGATTTCAAGAAATGTGGATGCGTGATCGTAACTTGGAAAAGGTGATCAAAGACAACTGGGAGCAGCCTATTAGAGCAAATGGTATATGGAAGCTCCCATTAAAACTTAGAAGGCTCAAGGAGAGACTCAAAGAGTGGAATAGGAATGAATTTGGAAATGTCTTTGGCCGTGTAGACAAAGCCGAGAGAGAGATATCCGACGCTGTGAAATAATACGATACTAACCCCTCAGAGGCTAACTTAATTAAAATGAACCAATGCACGGCGGAATGGAAAAAGTGTTTGGCCATGGAAGAAGATTTTTGGAGGCAAAAGGCTGCAATTAAGTGGATGGAAGAGGGAGAACGGAACACTCGATTTTTCCACTCTCTAGTTAAGAAGAAAATGATCAAAGGTACCATCAGCTCCATCCTAGAAGGGAATTAAAAGCTTACGAATCCAGAGCAAATCCAGAAATCAGCGAATGACTATTATGAAGGTATCCTGACTTCGACAGGTCCTCCTAGCTGGAATGGGAACGATTTGAATTGGGTTAATTTGGTACTCACCAGTACAGATACGAAATAGTTGTGTTCTACACCGACAGGCGACAAAGTAGGAAATAGAGGAAACTGTTTTCCAAATAAGCTCACACAGTGTGGTAGGGCCGGACGGATTTAGCGCGATCTTTTATCAGAAACTCTGGAAATATCAGTGACAATATTCTCTTGGCACAAGAAATGACACAAGGGTTGGACAATAGGGGTGAGGTTAAAAATGTCATCATCAAGCTTGATATGGCAAAGACGTATGACAAGATTGAATGGCCCTTCCTTTACGAAATTATGCGGAAAAAAGGATTCCCGGATAAATGGATCGACATGGTTAAACGTTGTATCAGCAACTGTTGGTTTTCTGTGATTATTAATGGAGTTTCTTCTGGTTTTTTTCACTCTACTAGGGGTCTTCGACAATGAGACCTGTTTTCCCCGTCTCTTTTTGTTATAGCTTCTGACTTCCTTTCCATCCTCTTGAACAGGTTGGCAATGACGGATGTGCTGAGCAAATTCATAGGAACAGAAAAAGTGGCAGTTACTCATCTTTCTTATGCAGATGATACGATTATGTTTACCAACTCCAGAACCAGCTCGCTCTTGCAAACTAAAACTATTTTAGAGAAGTATGATTATTTCTCGGGACAAAAAGCTAATGGTGAGAAAAGTTCTTTTATTATTGCGAACGGTAGTAGCGCGGCTGCTGATCATGTTAAAAAAAAACTTTGGATATAAAAGAGAGGGTTTCTCGATAGTTTATCTTGGTACGCAGTTTTATTCTGGACTTAAAAAGAATATTATGTTTGATGGGATGATAGCTAAAATCAGGGATAAACTCTTAGGTTGGGAGGCTGTTAACTTAAGTTTTGGGGGAAGATTACAGCTCATTAAATCAGTTCAATATTCTATTCCAACGTACACTATCCAAATCTTGGAGCCACCTCAATCAGTTATCTAGCGTCTGCACCAGATAATGAACAAGTTTTTCTGGAGAAGTAATTCTGAATCGAAGAGAATACATTGGGCCGCTTGGGAGCGCCTCTGCTTTCTCACTGAAGAGGGTGGTCTCAGAACGCGAAGCGTGGATGATATGACTGAAGCGTTTTCCTACAAGCTTTGGTGGCATTTTCGAACTTCAGACACATTATGGGCACACTATACTAGAAGCAAGTACTGCAAAGACAGGCCCCCCCAATACAGTAATTATCCCTAACCGTTGCTCATTGATTTGGCGCCGTCTATGTCGAGCAAGGGAGAAAGTTGAATCATTCATAAATTGGTCTTTGGGTAATGGTAAGATATCTTTTGCGGTGGATAGATGGTTCAACGGAAAGAAGCTCGCAGAACTGGTTGAAAACTTAGATAGTGATCTTAGAATGAACCTTTTTTGGGACGACCGGGGCTGGTGCCACTAAACTTTACAGACTTTTTTGGGCCCCACATTAGCTGACCAGATTACTAGCATTCCGATAAGTTATGCACAATCTGACATGCTGTTATGGAGCCTTGAACTAGATGGGAAATTCTCTACGAAATCAACATACAACGCCATTCGGAAGAAAAATGAACCTTCAAATTCTTGGAGAGCTACCTGGAGCAGCAACATAGCGCCCACAATTCAAATCTTCATATGGAGGCTAATCAAGGAGTGACTCCCAACAGACGATAGGCTGGAACGTAAAGGAATTACGATACCTTCGCGGTGTGCGTGCTATTCCAATATAGAGACTATAGAACATGTGTTCTCGTCTGGGCCTAAAATTAGTAAAGTTTGGGACTTCTTTGGGGAGTTTTTTGGCATAAACCACCCGAAAGCCTCTCCGCTTCTAGTCGTTCAAAGCTGGATTACCTCCTCGCCTTTTAGCTCTCAAAAACACACCAGAATAATTATTCCGACCTTGATATGTTGGTATGCGTGGCTGAAAGAAACAAAGCCCGGCACGAAGGGAGTACTTTTTCATATCTTAATATCATTCGTAGAGTTAAATCCCATATTTATCAACTGAATCGTACTAGTCGTTTTGCAGGAAATGGTGGATCGGGGACACTCACATCGCAAGGAAATTCGATATCACATTGATCATGAGTCCGGACAAGCCTTGCTTCATAATCAGATGGATACGGCCTCATATAGGCTGGTGGAAGCTTAACACGGATGGGGCGTCTCGCGGTAATCCGGGGTCTGCGGGTATAGGAGGAATTATACGTGATTGCAACGGGAAGGTGATATATGCTTATAGTCAAGGAATTGGTCATGGTTCAAATACAGAATCAGAGGTTAAAGCTATTGTTGTAGGAGTATCCAAAGCTGCGGAGTTGCAATGTGTTAATCTGTGGGTTGAGACCGATGCCACGGTAACGATTGCCATTCTTAGTAGAGGACGGTCAGGAAATTGTAAAATACAAGGAGCAATAGTAGAATATATGAATTCTACAAGATGTATGCAAATTAGAATGACACATATATATATAGAGAGGGTAACATGGCTGCTGACATGCTTGCTACTAGAGGTGCAGTCGAGCAAACTAATTGGGCATTCCCGGAACTTGATTTCATTGGAGAAATTAAGGGAATCATTAAGATGGATAGATGGGGTGTCCCGAGCTTGAGGCGTAAAACTTGATAGACATACATCATTACCCTATTTTTGTGCTTAGTTAGTAGTTGTCGCTGATGTGTATGGGACTAACCTCGTTTTGCTTTTTTGTTTTTATGCAGGTCCACAAAAAACAAAAATGGACTTACTCTTCTCTTGAAGAGTTGAGGTTTGACAACAATTTTGAGTTCTATAAAGGCTTACAGAATAATATGATTAATTCTCATAGATGGAATTCAAATTTAAAAATTCAGTTTCACCTTGATCTCTGCTTGGCCGAGAACTTTGCTTTCATGCAGGTGCCATATCATTTTAGAAGCAACCATGGGAGCCTCTACGGTCTCAATGTTTGGCCAGATTGTAACTATGAAATTGATGGTAATTTGGTACATTATGCCTGATACCAACCAATCAACGACTCATGGAGCCATGTGGACGCTAACGATAAGCTTGAGATCATTTGTTGTCAAATGAATGCCGCATTGACATTCACCATTGCCCGGAAGACTGGACACCTCTTCAAGAGGCCAACGGACGATTCGTATATCATGTTCAGCAAGAGGGGCCATAATTTGCTGTGTTGCTGTGAGAACAATAATCTTTTTTATCAGCATAGTATTAATATTTTTTGGCTTTATGATGTTATTGCCCTCAAGTTTGTTGAGGCTTTGAGAGGGTATCATTGTTTGATGAGTCTTTCTGATCCTTGGATCATGAATATTTGTATCTCTTTCTTTGGTTTGGTTGGTTTATATATGAGGGGGGAACCTTGTTAATAAACCTATGATTCTCTGGGGAAAAAAAACTCAATAAGTAATTACTTAAATAAGAAAGATTAATCATAATTGCACCTATAACCTAGGGCTATTAATTACATGTAATTCGCCGATGGATATTGCGAATAACACCCAACTTTGGGGAAGTATATGATATTGCAAAACTAGGGCAGTTAATGGGTCGGATATAGACCGGATTAGGAGATTTTAGATTAAAATCTGGTAAAACAAAATTGACATTCAGATCTATAATTCATTGCATAATCGGGTCGGATCTGATAAAAATATCCGACCCATTTAATAATAAAATTTATTTCTTTAAATAATAAATTTAATAAAAAATTGAATGTAATTACATAATATTTAATAATTAATTATTATTTGATGGATTATTTGATTGTTTTTCTAATATTTATTTAAAACTAGTTTTACTGAAAAAGAATAATAAAATAAAATAAATTAATTTTAACTTATTAATAGAGGAGAATATATACTTTGAGATAAAGCATTCAAATTTTATTTTAAAGTAATAAACATAAGAAAATTTTAATTTTAATAATTTTACTTACCATTATGTACTAGTAAATAATTTATTGAATTAAATATTATATATAAAATCGAATTTGAATTCTTAACTGATCGAATTTTTTAATTTTATATTCGGTCCATTTATTTCAGATAATAGATATTTATAATCGGATATGATCCATTAAATATTTTTATCGAACAAATATATTAATTTTTGGATCGAATTCGAATTAAAATCCGGCCCATTGATAGCCCTACTAACAAAACACCACCACCACCACCACCATCCATTTGTGTTTCTTAAACAAAAGCCTGATATTAGTGGATAAATTGATTTCCCTTGTGGACCAGTGGACCATTAATATGTATTACCGAATTAGTGATTCAACAATTCCTGGGCTCTCCAATAGCTTCAACCCACAAGTAGGGCTGTCAACGAATCAGATTCGGATTAGGATGCCGGATCCGAATTCGATTAGAAAATTTGATAATCGGATCTGAGTCCGAACCCTATAAACTTTGGATTCATTATTTTTGAATTCATACATAATCAGGTCAGATCAAATCCGATAAAAGATCCAACCCAATTAACAATAAAATTCATTTTTTCAAAAATAAAATTGATATAAAAAATAAATGTAATTACATAATATTTAATAAATAATAATTATTTAATAGATTATTTGACAGTTTTGTTTATACTTATTTAAAATATGTTAATTTAAACTTATTAATAAAAGAAAATATATATTTTTAGAGTAAAAATTTTAAAATTTATTATTATTTAAAATGATAAATATGTGAAGATTTTAATTTTAATCAATTTACGTAATATTATATACGAGTAAATAATTTATTTAATTAAATATTATATATAATATTTAATTCGGATTCTTAACGGATCAGATCCTTTAAATCCATATCCGTTTCATTTATTTCGGATAACGAATTATTTATAATCGAATATGATCAATCGGATATTTTTATCCGATGAATATGCTAAAATTCGGATCGAATTCAGACTGGGTTCGGATTAAAATCCAACCCATTGACAGCCCTATCCACAAGCAAAGAAATTTGGGCTCAAGGCCCAGTTTTTTCATGAATAATTGCAAGTTTGAACAAATCTTAAGAAATGTCCTATAATTTTGTTTTTTTTAAAAAAACATATCTAAAGTTTAGTCATTTTAGTCTACTCAGGTCATTAAGTAATATAATATAATGATTTAGCTCTATTCTAGCTAAATTAGAGGATTTGTATTTGAGTCTTTCATAAGGTAATAACTATTAATTAGTAAAGAGAGTTTATACTTAAATAATTCAAATCGATTCAAACCTAAATATATATACAAATATATTTTTGGTACAATCGACACGAGTAAAACAATGTTACAATCACTCTTTCTCTAAGTCGAGATTATTCGGTGGATGATTTCGATGCGCTGGCCAAACCTAGCCAAAATCTACAAGACCATTGTTCGACCTCTTGATTTGTTTCAAAATGCACTCTCATGGATTTTGTATGAGTCCACGACAATCCTCCACAATCACTCTCAATGGATGTTCATCCATTCTCGGACCGTGCACAAGTTTCACCACCACCTCCCAATCACACTCCACTTCCAAGTGTGGATATCCGCGTTCCCAAACTAAGGCCCTCTCTTAGCCCCAAAAGTTCCCCGTGCTGACGGTAGCATCACCAATTTTAATGGCTAAACCCACCTGCCATAAGCCTTCATTGTCATGAATCACTCCTCCCACTATGGCCAATTTTTGGTGTTCATAAACACTACCATCAATATTAAATTTAACCAATTTCGATCAAGATCACTTTCACGGTATATTTTGATCGATAACACTCTTGGCAACACGCCCACGTGGAATCGGATATTGATCTCTTTGGCGAAGCTCCTAATGTTGCTCCCCGTGACTTGCAAAGTTTGCCTCTTTCCTTCATAAGTTAACTTGTTCCTAGCCTTCCAAACTTCCCAAATTCCAGCCATAAAAATTTAAGTTATTACACAATACATTTCCCAAACTCCAGTGCCGCTGTCCTCAAGAATAATGAAGGAACATTTTTCTTATCACCATTATTTTTGATACATTAAGATTTAAGTTATTACACAATACATTTAGTAATAGTTTATATTTTGTAACAATCAAGACAAGTAGTCGAGTACATTCAGTACCCCAAACATACATTCAATTTTGTTCTGACAAAGCCATCTTAACTGAAATTGATATTTTGAAATTCTTGGTAGGAAATCTTATCTAAATGATTGATAAATAAAAATAAATAAATAACTCTTATCTAATTAATTAAAAACATTTGCCACTTATAAATGCCCATAAATATAGTCAACAACTAGCTACTCTATCATTTAATATGATTTGTCCAATTGCCCAACATTCAATTCAATGAAGTCAAATCATGTAGTCTCAGAGAAATATAGGTATATAAAGGAACTAAGGAAGTCCTCCAAAACTATAAGTTTTTTTTCCCTAGATTACTTATTCGGCCAAAATCACCTTTGTTATATAAATTAATTAATACAAATATATGAATTCGATTTAACTCACTTCAAAAGTTAGCTGATGAGGTAAAAATTATTAAATATTTATTAATCGACACAAAAATTTGTGAGGGTTGTCAAGCATTCAACATATGATTTATTTTCTTTCAATGTAAATATGCTAACATACCCCTGCATCTCCTGATCCGAACAATTGAAGGTTTAACATGAAATATAAAATTCAATTTAATATAATTTCAATTCATTTGTAAGATTCAATCTAACTCCTCTCTAATATTATCATATCTGATAATTTTGCTTATATTAATTCAGTGAATTCTCCGCTATTATATTAATTTTGATGCAGTCGAATTTAACCTCATTCAATCGGCGAAGTACTTTATAAATTAATAAATATTATCTTATCAACTGAAATAATATTCAATAATTTACGAACCGACAGTTGAGTGCTCGTGCACGGAATGCTAGAACAAACGAGAAATAAAGGGAAAAAGAAACTACATTTATTATTATTGAATTATTGGTTCTTGTTTTATTATATATTTTTGCCAGTATATTGCAGGTAGTTATTTTGAGAAGCGATTAATTGTTATGAATTATGATAAAGAAGGAAAGGAAAGGGCCGTAAAAGAAGAAGTCATAAATGTGTGGGCCAAAATGGAAAATAAGTAATAAATGTGGGCATATATCACAGGCTGTATGGAGAAGATATATTTGTATGGAGAAGATATATTATATGGGCCTTAAGCTAGCTTCTCACGTCAACATATATAATGTTGGTACTCATGATATTGTACAAAATCGTACTTGATATGATCTTTCATTTTAAAGAAGATCTGCATTTTATTTTTCTCCATGTTCAATCGCATCATTCACATAATATTGTTTTCACACATCCTCCTAGTTAATTTCATGTATATAATAATTTTAATTTTTACAAAAAAAATTATATAAAATTTTTATCAAAATTTTAATGTAATTCAGTGAAAGAAATTCGTTGTCAAAAAATACAGATTGCCAATATATATTTATTTTTTTGATCGATCAAAGATACAGATTAGGCTAGTTGATGCTATTTTCCTCGCTTAGACTTTGAATCTCCACCAAATTTCTGCCAAAAATACCTTATTTATATACTGAACTCGCGTCCAAACCTTGAAAAATTATTTGTATGAGAATTTGTCTCTCTAAAAACGTGTTGCAAGTTAAATCTCTCAAGATTTTTTAAGAGAACTGCTGCCGTCCTCCACAATAGTGCCATAAGGATGATTTTAAGTTCCGCCATGTGTGATTTAGTTCACACTATTTCAAAATCGAGAAAAAGTCGCCCAGGTCCCTCGTGTAATTCATATTTATCACAAAAAACTCTGTGAAAAAAAAAGTACTTTAAAAAAACCCTATGTAATTTTAAATGGTCACGTAGAACCCTGAAATCAGTCAGTGCGACTCACGCGCGCTGACTGCAAGTACGATAGGTTTTCCTGCCACTTTTGGTGTGTGAAATATCTTGAATGCCCTTCTGTGTAGTGGCTTTCATTTTTGGTTCAATTTTCAAATTTTGAAATCCAAAAGGCTTTTTCTCCATCTTGCCAACATCTCTACCGAACAATGGTGTCTTCGAGGTTTTACAACGACCGGAGGCTGAAGAAAACGAAATCGGAGCTTGAGGTTCGTTACCCTTCCACTTCTAACTGTACTTGCGGGTGAAGGTTGTGATAAAGGTCATTGAGTCATGGAACAAACCCACAAAAGGCCTTCTTTACTACTTTTGCGCTTCATCTCAGTATGGATATTTTTGTTGGGCATATCCCATTCAGGCTAAATGGGATGTTGCAGGTGAAGAAGGAAGCAACGTCAAAGCTAATGATGATTACCTTGAGGATGAATGTGAAGGACCCATAAAGCCTAGGGTTTCTGAAATTGGGGAAAGGCAAAACGTTCAACTGTGGGTTATTTGTGCGGGTTTGTTGTTGGTCATTATACTTATGAAATGATCAATCCACCTGTAAAACATCTTCCTAGTGTTCATGTATTGTTCAAT
>JBBMKE010265772.1:0-14080 GCA_037834125.1 Lippia alba | reverse complement strand
TGTAAAATTCAAATTTCCTAAGCTGTTGCTGCAGACTAGCATCACCTATGATACCTCTATTGAGGATGGAAATAACCATTTGGGTGTCAATCTCAATCCATAACCTTCTACAACCTAACTCCACAACCATTTTTATCCCCCTACAACCGCTTAAATCTCTATCGTCGTGTTTGTTTCTTTTTATTCCTCTCAAGCCAAGTAAACCAGCATATCAACAACGGCCCCAATCACCAGCTTCACAATACGAAAAACTTCAAATTTTCATTCAAACTAATTATGCCCTAATGAATTTTCGATACAAGTTGTATCAATACTAACACAAACAGAATATATCCCATCAAAAGGGTTTTAGAATCCAAATGAAACCCAACAAATTGCCAAAATTTGAATTTTTTTTTTCACATCATAGATTGAAGGTGAAATCAATAAGCACACAAGCAGAAAGTCCACAACCGACGCAATGAACACAAGAAATTGTTGAGCATTAATTTACATATTAGGTTTTCGAAAGATTTTACCTGGGCAGAGCAGGCGACGACCGACGGAGGAGGCAACAAGCTGGCAACGGTGGAGCAAGGCTGGCGGAGTCGATGCGGAGCAAGGCTGGCGGCGGAGGAGAAAGCAGGAGACGGCCGCAGAGGCGGGAGCAATCGGCGAGAGAGAAGGGCGAAAAGAGTGAAATGGGGAAAAGGGTTTTTTCAAGTGTCTTTTTAACTCAAGTTCATTAATTCAAATTGAAAAATTAAAATGTTTTTCAAATTTTTTATTTCATATATCCGAAAATTTAAAATCTGGGATTTTGTGAGAAATTATTTTTGTCATGTTATGTTGTTTAATTATTGTGAGGAAAAATCATTCTTTTTGTGAGAAAAATCACATTTTCTCACAATAGTTTGTTTCAATTGTGATAAAATCAAAGTTTGCCACAAAAAACATCATTTAATATGACAACAATATAATTCCTCACAATATAGTACATATATATGACAAAATTAAATTTTCTCACAATTATTTTGTCACAATAAATGATTTTTTTTGTAGTGTATGGCTGCCTGGTTTTGATAATTTGATTTAATCACTAAAACCCTATCACTTATAGCTATATAACAAGAATGACTATATCTATAAGAATTCAACAGAGATGTGCACTATCACCAAGTTGACCAAACACAATAAACTTATAAAGCGTAGAATTGATAAATATTTTTGAAATAAATCAAAATTAATAACACCACTTAGGTCTCAAAATGTTCCGTTCGAATCTAAATCTCTACCTAGATACTATACATTTAACTATTCATAATCAAAATATTCAACAAAGTAATCAAAAAATTCATAAACAATAGTCTCAGTTAAACTATCAATCCCCAACTAAATACTATTAGTTTAGCTACTCATAACAAAGTATTCAACAAAGTAATCCAAACATTCATAAACAATAGTTTCAGGTAAACTATCAATCCCGAACTAGATAGTATAAGTTTAGCTACTCATAACAAAGTAGTCAACAAAGTAATCCAAGAATTCATAAAAAATAGTCTCAATTAAACTATCTAAACTAGAGAAGAAAAACCCTAATATAGAGACAACCGATGCGTGAGAGAGAGGAAATATGCAGAAGAACTCCACTTAAACGTGTTGAAGAGAGAGGAAGAAGAGAGAAAAATAATGTGAACATAATTTTCGAAAGATATATATTTTCTTATTTTCGTCCAAGTTATGAAATTTCCAACTCTCCTTTAGCAAAACGGACGTTGACGTGACCGGAAAAATCACAATTAGCAGTTTTAATTCATAGGATAAGTCGTCGAATATTCTGAAAGTCAGCCGCCCCACTTGACCCTCACACTTGGGAGGAGGTCTTTACTGTCCAAGAAAATGGATTGTTGGCAATATAAACCTCCAATTTTAAATCTTTACTTTGAAAGATAGGCAAAACCCCCATTTCTTGGAGTCCCGGGACTATTCCGGAAAAGGGATGGAGTAATAGCAAGGAAAAAATGTTGTTGTTATATAACTCATTGCCAATGATTAAGAAAAATGACGTTATTGTCCCTTGACTTTTTGCAACAATTACAACCCTTGCCCTCATCATTCCCCAAGAAATGAATTTTACCCTCCATTTTGATGAAAATTTTTCGCGCTTTAGAGACTGCTTCCCTCCTTCATTCCCAACCCTATTCTTTTTTGCCCCTCAACACATATAATCACCAACAACAATTGCCTGCCGCCTTAGACATCCTCCCGAAAAATCAACAAAGAAACAATCTTTGGACTTTAAAATGCAGTTTATCCACACAACAGAGACATCTAATCCCCAATTACCACCCAAAAAAGGAAAAATCCTCTAGAAAAGAACACATAACACCACACATTGAAAAACTACCTCAATTTCCTGCTCCGGTTCGGATCCTTCAACTTCGTCTTTCTCTTGTGTCTCCGTTTGAGCTTCCGCTGGTTCACCAGTAGCAGCAAACGCTAAGAAATTCCTTCCCGAGGGGCTAGGTAATTTCACAATACTCCCCATTAGGGTTGGCAATGGGGCTGGTCTGGACCGCCCGGTGATGGATGGACCCGCTCCAGATCCATTAAGGCGTAAACGGGTCCAGACCCGTTAGACCCACTGGAGCCATTGGACCCGTTGGAGCCATTTTTGGACCCGTTGGATCCTGGTCCAATTCAGCCCCATTTGAGATTCGCTTATTCATTTTTGTCCCGTTTTGTTGTATTTTTGTTTTGTTCAACTCATTTCTTACATGTAAGAGAAAATAGATCATATAAAGTGAATATTTGAGTGCACTTAATTAAAAATATTTAAAATTCATATAAGTTAACTTGTATTTAAAATAAAAAATTATTTTTTTCATTTTTTGTTAATTCATATATATATATATATATTTTCTTAGTCTACCAAAAACATATGTATATCTAAAATTGTGGGAGAGGTTATTAAATAAACACTTCTGCAACAAAATTAAATTATTAAAGAGGCATTATAGTAAATATTTAAATCATGTAACATAATTTTTAGCAGACTTTAAAGGTAAATATTCTTTTTTCTTTCTAAATAAATAAGTCTCTTACTTCATTTATTAAATCATTTATTAATTTGTTAATTAAATCATTTATTAATTTGTTTGTACCTGACTGGAAATGGTGAGGTTAGCTAATTTCTTTTGTATTATTCTCTATTTAACTTATAAGCTTCTTATGTAACAACCAAGCACTCGTCGGTATCAACAACAACAACAAGGCAAGAGACATTTCACGATTTTTCTAAGATTTATAATTTGAAAATATAATAATATATTTCATGTCAACAGAATTAACTAAAAAAAGTGTTCATTTTGGAATTATAATCATAAATCCGTTTTGAATGAACTTAATAGTAATCAAGATATAAGCCCAAGTCGTCCAAATTCTTCCAAAATCGCATGAAATTACATTATTTCCTTCAAAAAGCCCATTAATCTACAATAAACCAACAAAACAGTTAATTAAAGACCAATTTAAACCATAAAATGGACAATTATCGTAAAAGAATGCAATTATTTAGCAAGTTATCAAACTATCATCTTATTTTTTTTATCACACGCGAAGCTACTCACATGCTAGGGGTCCATGTCAAAGTTTGTGTTCCAATATTTAGGCTCATAAAAATGCAGTTCATTTTGGGACCACAAAATGACTTGTGAATATGTCAAAAAATATCTTTGTGGAGCAATTATGAATTATTTTGACAGCAACTGCGATCAAAATTTAATTTAAAAGAAATACATACTTAAAATTTTGGAAAAAATATAAAATTGGGACACCAACTATCCCCCAACTTATATTATTGGGACATATATTTTTTCCCAACAACAAAATCGGACTCATAACTCAAAAAAGTTATATTTTCGGAACAATTTTCACCGAAAAAAATGGCATGTACACCGTAAATCAGACATTATTGACACATGCCATATTAAGAGTCATACTTAGTCCACGTAGATAATTTTATTGTTATTACTTATTTTTATGAGTGTTTATGTGTGAATATATATCTATTTATATTAAAAATAAGGGATAATTACATATGGGTCCCTCAGTTTTGGCCTAATAATACTGCGGTCTAAGAAAGTTTGGATATTACACACCAGTCCCTAAGGTTTCCATTCCGTTAGAAGTCCATAACGGTCGTTAGGGTTCCGTTAAATTTTGCCCTGGTCTACGAAAATACCCCTGAATATTTTATTAATATATGTCAAATGACCAAAATACCCTCAGGGACTGCATTGTAATACTTTAAAACCTGAAGGATCGTTTTGTTACACTCATATAACCTGAAAGACTTTTATGTTATTAAATCTATTTTTAAAATATAGCCATTTTTGACCGTTTATAGCCGTTGGGGAAGGGTCCTATATATATTTTCAGTCTTTCATTCCGCAATTACACACCCTATAAAGTATGGGAAGCTCACGGCAGTCTACAAATACATACAATACACGTTTGAAGTACAAGAGAGAGAGATGTGTGGAAGCAAATTGCGGTCGATGGACTACAATATTAAAGGTGGTGGAGAAGGACAACGGTAACCGTGGGAAGCTTTTCTGTTGCTGCAATGTACATGGATTCTCGCATTGGTGTTTTTCCGTTGGAGGACCAACCCTTCTATGAAGAAGATGAAGCACATAGTGGAGTTGATGGTTCCATTCATGTTGTAGGGGAGAGATATAATTCAGAGCTTTTGTACAAGCTTGTACTGCTGTCACTTTTAGCTATGCTTTTGTTTTTTCACATATGGCAGATGATATTGTAAGAGCACTACTGAAATGTTAAGATAATTAATAGGTAATTGTTTTACATGGACATTGTTAAGGGACTGCATACATATCTCCCTTGTTAACTTAATGACCACATAGCTCCACACCAAAAATACTTCAATCATTCACAAATAGTATCGCCAAAACAAATTCAGTGATGATTGAGATATTGTTTCTAAATATATATCACCAAAAAGCTAATACCATTCCCATTAGATTCCAAAATAACTGTGCTTAAGTTGCAAAACTTCAAAGTTCAGCTTCTTCTTGCTATTGGGAGCTGTGGGAGTTGTCTCCATGGATCTTCTCTGTGTAACAGCAACAACATTTGACACAGGCTCTTTCTGTTTTCCTTTGGAGCATGCAGTGGGTTGGGTGTAGGACTTCATTTCTAAATCCTTGCTCAATTTGGAAAGAATATCATCAACCTTCTTCATAGGAACATTCTGGGAGTTGACCATCTTGACTGGAATAGGCTGAGACATGGTTATCTTCGCTTTACCCTTTCCTTGGCTTAGAATTGGCTTAGTAAAAGCTGTGGGTTGTGAGAGAATAGGGTCTTTGAATTTGATTCTTGTGGCAGAGGCGTTCTTTTTCACATATCTTTTTTGCACAATCAATTTCTTCCTTTTGACAGGAACATTGGCTTTCTCAACTGCAAATACAGTCCATTAGAACAACATTAGAACAAGACAACAACATAATGAGCTATTCAATGTACTAACACAGCTCAAACTGATTACAATGTACACAACAACAACAACAAATGCAAAGCTCATTACAACAAAGCATTTAACTGAGCCAATAAACTCAAAGCATTTACTACAACACTTAAAATAGAATGATTGTAATGTATATTACCTGTCACTTCATTTGCAACTTCACAGTTTTTTCTCTTATTCCTTGTCATTACCCCTACAACTTCATTTTGAACATTGGGGACACAGTTTGCAACACTTGCCCTCTCACCAACATCCTTTTGCAACTCTGCATTTGGTGACAATTCTTCATTCAAAGCAGCATACACAACATCCAGTTCTGCTTCATTCCAGTCATCTGTATTCAATTCAAGTTGATTGTCTATGGGTTGTTAACTTGCCACATTTGTGCTCCTCTGTGACTGGTTATCAATATGCTTCAAGACAAAATATGAAACTATTATTAATGGATCAAAATATGACTTATTTATGAAATATAATAAAAAAATATACAATTAAAATACCTGACCCCTAGCAGGACAAGTTCTTTTGTTGTGTCCAATCTGCATACACAACCTACACCTCACAACAGTTGATCTCTTGAATTGATCACTTTTTCCTGGCTCTTTCCTTCTATTTTTTTAGACTTTCCTGGTAGTCTTCTCTTCTGAGGTGGTTTGAGATCCCTTGGAAGTACATCTGGCATCTCTTCCCAAAATGATTCATCAGGGACAGGTGAGATCATATGCTTATAGCAGTTCTCATAAGTTCCTTTGGAGAAGATAGGATCTGTGTAATCCTCTAACCTTTCTCTCCTATGGGCAATATACACATGTGCATGTATGCAAGGTATGCCAAATATATCCCATTGCTTACATTGACAGCTTCTAGCTATCATGTCAACCACAAAATGAGCTGGCCCATCTCTAATCTCATATTTGTCATCATCAGCCATTAGAATAGAGCACTTAGGAGTATCATCTCTTACCTTATTCAGTTTTTAACCACATTGGGCACTAACCTATTCTTCCATGTTGCAGCTTTCATTCTTCTTTTGTTAAGCCTACTCATCAGATTTGCCCTAAGACCATCTACAAGCATTAGAATAGGTTTACCTCTAAGCTTCCCCACCCAGTGGTTAAAGGATTCTGAAATGTGGTTGGTGCAGTGGTCATTCTTCACAGATGGATCAAAAGCCTGTCTTGACCATTCAGAAGCTGGAATTGCAGTCAGGTATTCATGTGCTCTGGGGTTTAATTCCTTGATCTTGTTAATTGCAAATATGAACCCCCTTCTGTTGTATGTCCTTGAAGCTTCCCAGTAGTACTTCTTCAGTGCAAACCCTGAAAACTTTAGCCTAAAATTAGCATATACATACCTTGCACACCTTCTGTTGTTAGCATGTGGGACCATATCGTTAATTGTCTCAATTAAGCCCTGCAATAAACAAAAATACAATCAGTAGACTGCAAGGAACTATGAAATATCAATATACAATAGGTCCATGGAATGAAAGTCCATGGAATGTTTTCATCAAACCCACCAAACTGTCTCCTAAGATTTTCAAAAAAAAGGTCCAACTTTCTTTATTCTCAGATTCCACTACTGCATAACCTACTGGATACAGTCCATTATTCCCATCAAGAGCAATTGCAGCCAACAAAGCACCACCAAACTCACCTTTGAGGTGACAACCATCAAACCCAATGAAGGGTGCACAACCTGAGTAAAAACCCCTTGCAAGAGCAGATAAACCAATGAAAATACTTTTGAAGGCTGGGGCTACATTCTGGCTACCCTCATCAGGTATTTCAGACTGCAAAGTGACCACAGTCCCCTCATTAAACTGTTGCAAAACCCTACCATAAAATGACAACTTCTCATAAGACTCACTGTGATTCCCTTCAATCTCTTGTAAAGCTTTCATCTTAGCTCTGTACACTTGCATGTATTGGGGGTGAATGTTGTATTTCTCAAGTTTGGCTTGAATATCCTTAGGGGTCAGGTCAGGGGTTTTCCTCAGCCATTTCACCAACTTTGAAGCTATCCATTCAATACTAGCTTCTTTGGTACAGTCCCCTCTCAAACAAGTATGCAGGCCATTGTATTTTTTAATTTGAAAATTGATCCCATCCCTCATAACAGAAGCATGCACCCTCCAACTACAGCCATAACTCTCACACTCTGCAGTAAATCTTTTTAAATCATTCTTCACTCGTACATGAATCATAAATGCAATTATTTTTTTCCTGAATACCTCAATCACAGTAAAGTATTACCAACCCACAACCTAACCTTTCCACTGTCATCATCTCCCTCATTAGAGTTGAAATTGTATGTTTTCTTTAGGGGATCATCATCAAACTCACTGTCAGATAAATTTTCAGACTCACAATGATCATCTGATTCATAGTTGGACATGTCATCTGAATTAGGGGTAGCATTAAAGTCAATGTTGTCCAGATTTTCCACATCTATGTCATGCACACAAAGGCTATCATCACTGTTGTTGTCTTCATCATCATTGTTTGTTTTATCTGAACTATTACTTAACCTTAACCTTTTACCAGTTTTTTTCTACTCCTCCCTGCACTACCTTTTCCCCTTCTGGAACTACCTTCTTCTCTCAAACCTTTTCCATTTTTACGAGTTCTAGAGGTTGACACATTACTAACATCATCATTATTACTCTGGTCAACTTGCACATTATCAGCTTCTACCCCAACTTTACTTGTTTCATCATTAACAGATTTTCTCAAATCATCATGTACATTATCAACTTGTACCCCAACCTGACTAGGTTCGACATTAACTGATTGTCTATTCACAGAACCCACATTATTCATAGTTGACAAGCAAAAACATCAAAGACATGATCATCAACATTCCTTTCAAACATCCTTAACACATCAGAATCACCATAAACAGGCATCTTACACATAGAACTATGAGTAGAAGCAACTACAATACCTATATTATCATCTATTTTCAGTAAGTCCTTCAGGTCAACATGAAAATCAAACAAGTTGTACTTATCTGGGTCAATACCGTACAAGCTTGCAATAATGTCCTAGTAATGTACAACCAAAGTATACTTTGTATCCGCCATTGGTCCTGCATTCAATAATACAGTACATTAGAGGGGAAAATTTAAAAACAAAAATTACCCAACAATTTGCGAAATCACAGAACCCTAACTCATGAAAATTGGTGGTTTTTACATAGGGAGTCTAGAACCCATATTAACCAGTCAAAAACTTGCAAAATACATAATATAGGGTTTTACAAAGCTATAAATCGAAAAAAAAACTACTCAGTCACACTTCTTCAAATTTTTTGAACAAGAAAATGAATCCCTCCTCGAAACGACGTCTTCAGAGACAAAAAACTAAAGCTTCCGACGTCAATCCCCAGATTTGTATATGAACAACAATTTCAAAAAAAAAATGAAGAACAAGGTTTCGGTACTCACCAAATGCAGAAAAAAGCGAGATCCACCAAGTCAGCGAAGCAACACTCTCCCCGTCTAAAGAAAACGGAACAAACCTAACCTTAAACAAGCTCTAAGTGAACATTCATGAAGGATTTCTTTTGACTTCATAGGGTTTCCACCATTCCAGAGAGAGACAGAGAGGGTTTTTTGAATGTGAAGTGTTTTTTTGTATTTGTGATTGTTGTTACCCGGGAAATGTACCAAGTCATTGAATTCGAGGGTAATACGGTCATTTATTTTAAGTCACTTTTTTCTTTTTTTTTTCTAGGCAAAATTCATTCATGACGTTGGGGGTATTTAGGTTTTTTAACAACGCCCGTTATGGACTTCTAACGGAATGGAAACCTTAGGGAATGGGGAAGGATCGTTTTCTCTTTTGCTTTAATCATAAACTGGACGTACAGAGGGTTTTGGATACTTCTCCCTGGACCTATGATAAGTACCCTCTTATTCTCCAAGCATTGGGTCCGAAGGATGATTCGTTGAAGATCCCGCTGAACCACTGTGATTTTATAATCCATGTCATGGGCCTACTGGAGAATTTCAGAAATGTGAAAGAAGCGAGAGTGCTTGCTCAACGTATTGGTATCTTTCAGTCTATTCCACCAGTGAAGAGAGGAACATCCCCACTAATGGGTTAAGGGTACGGGGGGAGTGCCCCTGAATGAACCCTTACTTAGATGTGTTCAAATCAGAATAGAAGAGGGTAAGACAATTTCTGCTATTTATGTGGTTGTTGTGATCATGTTGATCGTGTGTGCTTATTGCGATATGAGGATAATTTCGTGGAACCATTCTTGTATCCTTTTGGTCCGTGGCTCCCCTACCAATCTCCAAAACAATCAGCAGACTTGGATTTCATCACCCCAACTCGGCCGGATTCAATTTCTCCCCTCCCCATACAGTCACCCGTTTCTAGCCAACACTAATCAAACAATGATTTTACTACTGGTCAGAGTTCTACAGTTCCTCCCAATTATCCTACTACTCATTCAAACCTCACCACTGATCCCCAACAATCCCATCCTATGAGCCAGCCGCCTACTCATCTCTTATCCTCCACTCCCGATACATCACTCGGTTCCTCATAATGCTCTGATCATCGCATCTGCTTTGCCAACTTATACTCCTCCCGAAATTCCCAACCCCAGAACCAAACATCTCCGCACATCCCCAGGCCCTTCAAGCCCTGAAAAACAACGTCTGAAAATGACAAACGCCCAAGTAACTACCCATTCCAACCTTTTCCAACTAGACCTTGTTGTCTTGAGCTCTCTTCAACACCAAACCCATGGCCTTAATCAGCTGACTGTTGATTCCCATCTTGTCAACATCCCTCTGAAACTTTGCATCCCCACTGAAATAATTCCGACAGCTCCCAAAATCCGTAAATTTCATGGAAAGAACAAACCTAATTCCACTGAATCATCCTCTACCCCTAAGCTCCCTAATCTTTCAGCCTCTCCTAACCCCCTCTTTATCTTAAATGTTGCCTTGTCCGATATCACCAACATAACGGCGGAGGTTGCTAAGCAACCCCACCGACAACAATGAGTTGCCTAAGCTGGAACTGTCAGGGCTTGGGGGGTCCCTGGCGAGTTCATAATCTCCAGTCTCTCATATGGGACCATCACCCCTCGGTTATTTTCCTCTCGAAAACTAGGTGTAGTAGCAGCAGAATTGATCATTTGAAAGTTACTTTGGATATGAATGGAATTAGTGTGAGTGCAACTGGTAGAAGTGGTGGTTTAGCTATGTTATGGCGTAAGGATGTGGATGTCACTCTTAAGAGCTACTCTAATAATCATATAGATGTGATGTTGGCGGGTGTAGGATCTCGGGGACAATGGAGGCTTACTGGGTTTTATGGTTTTTCGGAGTGGCAGAATAGATCACATTCGTGGTCTCTTATGCGGAGGTTGAAGGAAGAATCTGATAGTCCGTGGCTTATCACGGGAGATTTCAATAAAATTCTGAGTTTGGATGAAATGGAAGGAGGAAACGAACGCCCTCAGAGGTTGATTAACGCGTTTGCTGAGGCCATTAATGATTCGGGGCTATCGGATATTGGTTTTCATGGTTTCTCTTTCACGCGGACAAGAAATTCGGTAACCCCTGATACAATTCGTTGTCGTTTGGATCGGTCTTTGGCTTCTGATAGGTGGAGGGAGTGGTTCCCTGAGACAAAGGTTACTCACCTTCGTGCGTCGTGCTCTGACCACATCCCGATCCTCACCCTTTTTCACTGGCAGCAGGATGAGAGGGCAAGGAAGCCACGGCCCTTCGGTTTGAGGCGTGGTGGGTCAAGTCTTCGGATTGCCGGCGCATCATCATGGATTTTTGGGAGGGTTCCATGGCTGCCACAACAGCAAAAACAATTATACAGGCTTCCGAACAATGTAAAATTGGTCTTCTCAATTGGCGTAGGACTGCCCGACGGGATAATGAGTCGAACTTGGAATATTTAGAGGACAGATTAAAATTTCTTAAGGAGCAGGTGATTACTGATGAGGTGAAGACGGAGATGGTTTTGTTACAGGAGAAAATTGGTACAATCTTACTACAAGAAGAGATAGTTTGGAAACAAAAAGCCAAAGTGCAGTGGCTCAAGGAGGGTGATTGTAATACGAAGTTTTTTCACACCAAAGCTAAACAACGGAAGAAAACAAACCACATTTTCTCTTTGAAAGATGATGCAGGGATTCATCATAAGTCCGAGGATGGTATTCGGGGCATCATTGAGAATTATTTTGGAAATATTTTCTCGTCGGTTTGTTGCTCAGATGTGGATTTGGAGACAGGGCTTCAGATTGTTCCTTCTCGGATTACAGATGATATGGTACATCGGCTACTCCTTCCCTTCTCCCCCGGTAAGGTAACGTCTGCACTTAAAAATATGCATCCTTTGAAATCCCCCGGGCCGGATGGCCTCTCCCCGTATTTCTTTCAATATTATTGGGACATTGTGGGTAGTAATGTGGTGGCATGTGTTTTAGATTTTCTGAATGGAGGTAACTTTGATAAGAAGTTGAATTTCACGCATATTGTTCTGATCCCAAAGTGCAAATCTCCGGAAGTCATAACACAATTTCGGCCTATTAGCCTTTGCAATGTGGTGTACAAAATTGCTTCGAAGGTTCTTACTAATAGAATAAAACATTTGCTTAACTCTCTTATTTCCTCGAGTCAGTCGGCTTTTATTGCTTCCCGTTTGATCACTGATAATGTCCTAGTAGCCTTTGAGATTAACCACTTTTTGAAGCGTAAGAACACAGGAAAGAGAGGTTTTTTCAACCTGAAGCTCGATATGAGCAAAGCTTATGATTGGGTTGAATGGAGGTTCCTTCATCGTCTCTTGGTCAGGTTAGGATTCCCACCCTTGTTCATTTCACATATAATGGCTTGTGTTTCAACTGTTTCCTTCTCGTTTTTACTTGATGGCCATGAATTCGGGCACTTGGTCCCGGAGAGGGGGCTTCTCCAAGGAGACCAGCTTTCCCCTTATCTGTTTCTGTTTTGTGCAGATGTCCTCTCGCTTATGTTACAGGATGAGGAGAGGAAGAGGCGTTTGAAGGGGATAGAAGTGTGTAGAGGTGCACCGGTGGTTTCTCATTTACTCTTCGCAGATGACACTATGATTTGTGGTCGGGCGACTCCGAAGGAACTTGGATGTGTGAAGGAGGTGCTGGAGAGATATAGTAAGCTTTCGGGTCAGACAATGAACTTCTAAAAGTCATCTATCATGTTTAGCAAAAATGTTGAGGAGGGGGTCAAAGGTGAGCTTACGGCGATCTTAGGCGTGAAGTGTGTGGAGAAACTCGACCTCTACTTAGGGTTACCGTCGATGCTGGGGCGGTCGAAGAAATTGGTCTTCTCGAATATCTTGGAGAAAGTCAATAAAAGAGTCAGAGATTTTTCTGAGAAGTTTCTATCGCAAGCGGGAAGGGAGGTTCTCGTAAAGGCGGTCATTCAGGCAATTCCCACTTATGTCATGAATTGTTTTCTACTCCCCGACGGTTTGGTTCATGATATTGAGGCGGTGGTAGCGAAGTTTTGGTGGAGTGGGGGGGAAGCTAGGAAATTACACTGGATTGCTTGGACAAAGCTGTGTAATTGGAAAGGTGGTGGGGGAATGGGCTTTAAGGAACTTAAATTGTTCAATTTGGCGATGTTGGCAAAGCAAATGTGGCTGGTGGTACGTGAACCGAACAACCTTCTTAGGTGAATGCTCGAGGCTAGATATTTCCCGAATTCGAATATTTGGAATGGCACTCTGGGGCGCTCACCATCTTTTGTTTGGTGGAGCCTCTTCGCTGCTAGGTACTTACTGGAGAAGGGGACTAGATGGAGGATTGGGGATGGAAAGAGGATTCACGTGTGGCGGGATAGGTGGCTACCCTCCGGCCCGTGCTTTCGGCCTCAATTCCGTCTGGGGACTAGTATTAGCCCGGAGTGGGTGGCGGACTTGCTGAAGCCTAATGTGATGGAGTGGGATGAAGTTTTAATCAGAAACATCTTCTTTGAGAGGGATGCAGATGTGATTCTCAATATTCCGTTGGGAAGCACGGCGAGAGATGATCAACTGATTTGGAATTATGGAAGAAACGGGAAGTTTTCAGTTAGAAGTGCTTACAGATTGGGGATGGACATAGCTGATACGGATAATGGTGCTCCGGCAATGGCTATTCCCCATAAGAGCTGGGCTTTTATTTGGAAACTAAAAGTACAACCGAAAGTTAGACACTTCATTTGGCCATGTAATCATAATATCATTCCCACGGCTGTGAACCTAGCGAAACGGCACTGTGGTTCTGATTTGGCTTGTGTACATTGTGGTTGCTTAGAAGAAGACCTCTTTCATGCCCCTTTTTGGTGCCCGTACGCGAGACAGGTGTGGGCGCTCTCGAATGTGCCTTGGAACGTGGTGCGGCGTTTGGCAGAGGATTTTCGTAAAGGACTGCTCCATTGTATCTCGGAGCTGTCCGAGGGAGAATGTGCACAAGACATGACTCTTCTTTGGACTTTGTGGTACGTGAGAAATAAGAAACTTCATGATAATGAAAGCTGGAGGCCGCCTGATG
>JBBMKE010265664.1:0-14086 GCA_037834125.1 Lippia alba | reverse complement strand
AAACTAATCAATCCTTAACTAGATCAAATCTATATATTGGAAACAATTTGGAAAAGACACGACCACAAATTTTGGAATTTTGTTATATTTTTGTGTTTTCTCACTGGTTCTATTTCTTTTTTTTTTATTTTGATTGTGTGCCTTTATTGTTTTAGATTTTGCTCTTTGTTTGTTTCTCTATTAATTTAAAGAAATTGTTAGATTTTAAAATTTCTAATTGATAAATATGCCTCCCTCCCCTTTTTTCCTTTCTAAATTGACAAAATTTATCAGTATATTTTTATTTATGTTGCGGAACGAGTTCGCCGATCACGATTATTTAATTTCAACTAAAATGAATGCAAATAATAAATAATTAGGACCAACTATAAAAATGATTAGGATCACGATTATTGATCCATGCATGACATTAACCTTTATTGTGAAATCAAATCCAAAAATATGTCTTTTATTTTTATTTATATAGTATGTTGTTTCTTTTCTTTGTTTTTTTTTTTCAATTCTTCAAATAATGAAGCAGTAGAGTTTGTGTTATTAATCTTTTGTTAAAACTTATATTGGAGTACTAGCTATAATTGTTAGTCTGTTACTATTTTTTTTCTTATATTTCACTCACTTTAATACATGCTTATACTTATATACATGCATTATAAATATAGGTTATATTTGAATAATTAATTGATGCTTACTAAATTTCGGCTTTTTGCATTGCCAAACTTGTAATTAGCATGAGCTGAGAATGATCAGATAGAAATTTTATAGGAGACAGAGAGAGAAATTTTCTAGGGTCATTTACATTAAACTACTATATATTTAAACCTAATTATAATGCTACCGTTTAAAATTAAAAAATTATATTTTAGTCTCTATAAATTTTGTTTCTTCTTAGTCCCTAATGAAATTTATAAAAGTACATTTATACCCCTATCGATTGTATGAGTGTTACATTGAATATATGATCAAAATTATAAAATTATTTCTAAAGTTACAAATATAAACAAAATAATACCTACAAATTATGAATTTAGCGATAAAAGTGTGGTATACAAGGAGAATGCAAATATGAAGTTACCTTAAAGAGAAAATGCAAGATGAAAGGGGTTCTTGAGCTCTAGGGACCAACAATGGAGGCTTGGACTTGGAAAAGCTCTTTTTCCTTTTCTTGGAGATGTTGCTGCGTTTTGGTGAAGGAAAAAGAAGGGAAATGGCTGCACTTTTGGTGAGGGACAGGGGGTAAAGTCAAGTGGGGGTATGGGCATTGGGTCCCACATTAGGTTTAGGTGTGTAATAGTATACGTGGGTCGTAATTAGTGTAAAGGAGAGTCAAAACGAAGTCGAAAAATTATGGGGTTAGACTCATTGAGTCCCAATCATCGAAAGAAACTCAACGGAGGTGTCGGAACTCGAATCCGAGTTCCCAAGCTCAAGAAACGACCTAAGGACTCAAAAAGTCATAATTGCAAAATGACCCCAAAATATTCAAATAAGTAACAATTGAGTCAAAAAACTAATGCATGAAAGCTCAAAAATAATTTAAAAGTGTGCAATTAAGTCCACGTATCACACAAAAACGAAAATAATAAATAAATCACACATTTACTGTCGGTCCGGAAACACGGGTGTTACATTTATAATATTTAAATATTTCTTGTATATAATATGGCATTTATTTAAAATAATTAATAGTTGTGTTTAGTTAAAATTGAAAATAACTAAAAATTTATATATTTTTTATTCAATAATATAATATTAATTAAAAAATTAAATTGTAATTAGTAGCCATATATATAATTAATAAGAATTAAAAAATAACATCAAAATTTTAAAAAACTATAATAATATAACGTACAATCATATTTATACTATAATTATAATAGTTCACTAGTGTAATATTTAACTAGAATTAACAATAAAATTTAAAGATATCCTATTTAATTAAAATAAAAGTTAATAGCATAATAAAAAATTATTATAATAATATTTAATTATATTTATATTATAGTTATAATAATTTTATATATTTGTATTAAAAAAATGTAATTAAATATGAATTCACAGAATTATTGTCAAAAATAAATTTTTTAGGCTTTGGACTATATTTGTCGAAAAACTAAAAGTGCGGGACGATTTAAAAACTATGGGACCAAAAAAATAAAAAATCAATGTATTTCATGTGGAACTAAAAATGCAATTTTCTCTTATTATTTTAGATTACTTAAATTTGCTCTCAAGTCCAAGCCCAAGTCAAGGCCCATGAAGTCAAGTGAGCCCAACACGTGCTTATAAATAAAGCACCAGAGCTCATAAATCACATCATCACGAGGACATTATGAACAAATCAAATGAAAGGAAAAAGCTCTCAAATTCCCGAGCTCTTGCCACGACGAAGTGCGCTCTCAAGTCTCTAAGCCTGTGCGATGATCCAACACTTCCGGTCAAATTCTACAAATTCAACCAAGTCTTGCATTTGATTCGAGATCAAACATCAAGCCCTCGAATCAACCCATAGATAAGAATTAGAGTATTTACAGAGATTGTAACACTCTTTTATAATTGAATCAATAAATTCTTTGTTTTCCCTATTTTCTTATATTTTGCATCCATTTATTGAGATCCAACGAAAATTTGTGTGAACAGTAAGGATTTACCTTTTTGGATGTGAATTGTTATGTTGGTGATGTTATTGAAAAATATTTACTGATTATATAATTTGATGCCTCATTGGGTTATGTTTCGGTTGGATGACGATTGTTATTAATGTATTTTAAAAAAATATAAAAAGCAATACAATATATAAAGCATTTCTTTTAGTGATTTTCTATATTTTCTTAGTTATTTGTAGTTAGTATTGTGAAAGACTGAAGAGTTTTAAAATTATTGCTGGGGTATGTAGTTCGACTAAGTGTTTGTGAATGAGAGCCGGAAAAGCAATCAGCAAAGTTTGATGCAGTTCGATAGTACAGCAACATGCGGGGTAAAATGTTCGACTTGAGAACATTCTAGCACGGATATTGGACTTAAGTAATCTTTATTTACTTTGTTAATTTCATCTATCCCTTTGTTGACGTCCGTAATATCTGTTAATGTGTTGATTTCCAGGCTAATTAATATGCTATCTAAATGGCCATTTCTGTTCGTCCAGTAAACTAGCTTGCCATGCTTCCTTTAATTAGTGTCAAAAGGGCAGATCATTTTAGTAAATTAAACCTAGCAATAGTTGCTGCTGTAATGTTTTATGGAGCTTTTGCGTGCTCATCATTCAAAAGAATAAAAAGAAGATGAACCGTGTCTCCTTAATTTCGATATGTAATTTCGATTGCTTTTAGATCGAACCATTCACTTTTGATACAATTTCAGCTTCGATACATTAGAGGACAAATTATGGTAATGGTTTAATATTGGTTTCCCTTCAATATATAAAGTGAGTTGAAGTTAACAATTGGTTAACAGTGTCGGTTTGAAGTTTGAGTCACACATGCATGTAGTAAGATGGGTTTACTGTCATTAAGTCATTCCTCTCAAATTCTGATATTTGTGGATTTTTTTCTCTTCTTTATTTTTTATGCATTATCATATTTTGTTTATTTTTTTTTATTTTGACCTTTTTTATTTCATTATATTATTAGTTTTCCAAATATATAATTCGATTTATTTTTCAATTATGGTATGCATAAAATAAAAGTTAGGGATAATTACAAACAACCCCCAGGTATGACATAAATACGAATTCTTTCCTAAGATTTGAGAAATTGTGAACACCCCCTTGAGGTTTACACTCTCACACAAATTGCCCCAACTATTAAATTTTGATAACGTCAGCAAAATTATTTTGATAATGTTAGCAAAATTATTTTTACAAATTCAGAACCTATCCTTAATTAGAGGGTAAAGTATAATAATATTAAAAATATGATGATATATTTGTAATATTAGTTAAATTTATATTTTTTTAATTTAATATTTATTTGTTATCTATAAGTATAAATCAAAATAGATATTTCATGCATATTTATTCCACACTTTATGTTTATATTTTAGTTTTATGTATATTTTGCATAAGTTTATTTAAACTTAATTGTTTGAGAATAAAATTTTTTTCCTTTGGAATAATAAATTCTCATAAATATTAATTAGAGTTATTGAAACAAATTATATTTCAAATATTGATGATCCCTAATACATCAACCTTACATACTAAGAATAACAACACAATATAAATTAAAGATGCATGACCAATATTAATAAAAAAAAAAAAGAAGAATTTCATACACTATAAGTATGAGGTAGTTCATCATAAAAATATTGAAATATTCTTAAGTAGCATTTTTTAAAAACAAATAATAATAAAAATAGATAGTTATGAAGTTCAAGTACATGTATCAAATCCCTCCAAACTCATTGCTATGAGGCATGGACTTCGCCGTCGTATCCGTATCGCCTTATCCGTATCCATGCATCATAGATCCATTGTCTTTGAATTTTCTTACATATACTTCATTGACCTTATCCGTATCCGTGCATCATAGATCCATTGTCTTTGAATTTTCTTACATATACTCCATTGACCTTATCCGTATCCGTGCATCATAGATTCATTGTCTTTGATGAATTTTCTTACATATACTCCATTGAGTTTCAGTATATGAAGGGTAAAATAGTAAAATCCGTATCGCCTTATCCGTATCGTGCATCAAGATCCATTGTCTTTGAATTTTCTTACATATACTCCATTGACCATATCCGTATCCGTGCATCATAGATCCATTGGCTTTGAATTTTCTTATATATATTCCATTGAGTTTCAGTATATGAAGGGTAAAATAGTAAAATCGCATAAATCTATTGAGGAGAGGATATGAGATATGTAATTTCTCAAATCTTAGAGAAAATATTTAATTTAATTCTCAAATTTTAATGGAAAATGTGTAATTTTGTTTCTTGTCCCTAAAATTTAATTATTTATATTTCTTTCTCTTATCTAATATGTTAGATAATTTCCTTTTATTTTCTAAGTTATGAAACCAATACTCTTATATATTGTTCTTAACCTATTATTCAATTACGAAATATTATTAATAATTTTAAAAAATTATCATGAACTCATGTGAGTTGTTATAATATAAAATAAATATATTTTGGGAGTAAGATTATAAATTAAATCTCAATTACAACATTTTATTAGATAAAAAAATATAAAATAATTATATTTTGTTTTATGCATACCATAATTAAAAAATAAATAGAATTATATATTTGGTAAAAAATAATAATCTAATGAAAAAAAGTAAAATAAGAAGAAACTAAACAAGAATAAGGATAATGTATAAAAATAAAATAAAAAAAGAAAGAAAAAATAATAAATAAATATCAAAATTAAGAGGAATGACCTAGTTAATTTTAACATATATTCTACTAGTAAGATGTTAGCATAATGTTAAAGTTCACACATATTGGAATTTCAAATTCAACTAGGACGGATTTCATCCAAAAAATTATAAAAATAAAAATTCAATCAGCACTCAATTTAACATCTTGTTCGATAAGAAAAATTCAATCAGAACCAAATCAAACAAGTTGTATAATAAAAAATTCAATCGTAACCAAATTAAACAAGAAATTCCGTATCACGAGTCCAGACTCCAAAGAAGGTAAAATGCTTCTCTTCGTCTAACTGGGTGCTTTTCCCGGAGAAGAGTCTCTTTATACTTTGGTGCTTTTCCTTTTCTTCTTCAACCGTATCGATGATGCAAATGCTTCGGTGCTTTTACTTTTCTTTTTTAATCTTCGACCGTATTGTTGTTTCTCATCGAGCAAATGAAGAGTCTCTTTTATAGGGGTAATAAGACCAAAGTCCCGCAAAGTAACACGGTTACAAAACCGGAAGCCCCGTGAAACAACAGGAACCTTAATCCCTAAATCCCTCAATCTGAAATTCAAATCCTTGCCATCATAATAACCATCACAAGCAAAAAGTCGGCCTGGACTCTTTTCTAGTATAATATGGCCACTCCACGTTGTAGCCACTAATAAATCTGCTTTTCCTAGTGGAAGATCAACTATTTTAACAGCAGTCCAAGATGATGATGATTCCTGGTATATGTAAGTAGTCTCATCGAAAGATTGGTGGAGAACAAGAAATCCATTAATCACCCTTATGGAAGTCATTGTATTGATCATCGCTTTATCTATCTCTATCTCTTCGATTTTTTGTTTGTCCAAATCTATTCTCATCATCGTACTTTCGGAGTTAAATAAATGAACCAACCAATAGATCCAACCTTTGAAGCAAACATTAGAACCTAAACTGATAATTTTAGATCTTTCCAACCTCCCTGATGATGGAGATTCAATTTTTGTCCATGAATCCGATGACAACGAATAGATCTCTGCTCCAATTAAATATCCCGCTTCCACCAACAACTTTACAATCTTGTAATCTCTGCTTTGAGGAGCAAAACCAAATACCAATTTTCTGTGTAAATCTCGAAATTGGCCTAATACTGGATTAATTTTTTTCATGGATCTAATAAAAGGATTCCATAGGTATACATCGGAATGTGTGATCAAGCAAACTAAACCCTCAGAAGAACCAACTATCGACACACGGGTCTTTAATAGTGGAAAAGGTGTGTGTGACTTCTCCCAATTGCTAGATTCGGGTACTAACGTGCAATCTTTCGAACCACGATCTTGCATGTGAAGAAGATGGGAACATGGTATGTTCTTGTTTATTTGATGGTGGGAGGATATGAAATTCGAGCTTTTGATAGAAGCTTTCCATGATTTCGAGACACTGGTAAATCTCAGGAGACTCTTTGTGGGCAATCTGTGAAGTATTTTCAAGATAATATCATAGGGAACATACCTTTGCGTCGTTGGCTCCTGACTCTTCATCTTCCTGGCCGTAGTAGGTTTTAGGTTTTAAGCAGTATGATAAATTTCCACAGCGTTTAGTTTTTTGTAGAGTATATATATATTTGTGCTCGAATTTTGTATGGAATTTACTTAATAATGAAAAATATTACTAAAAAATTAAAATACTTGTTTGAGAGTTACTTACAGTACTAGTCCACAGCAAGGAACGTGAACAACATGTGGGATTCAAGAAGATTGATTTTCTTAGAGTTTTAAATTGTTGAAAAGTGTGTGGGGATATAATACCAGTAACGTTTACAAGCTATGCAAACATCGGATCTCTCTGTTTATTTATAATCAGAGAGTTTTGTGAGACAAGATTACCGGTATTGTGTTCTAAGCACATTTTTCTAAGTGTAGATGTGCAGCTCGTTTCGTCTACCCTCCTCCCTTAATAATTGAAAAACGATATTTCCTTGCCCAAGTTACTTACGATTACGCGAACTCACCTAAAGGCCTGAATAACTCATATTTTGTCCGCATCATAGATAGTAATTAGAACATACTTTCTAATGGACTTCATTTTCGGATTTCATATCCCTGATCGCAAGCTTCGGGCCCGCCCACTTGTTGCCTCCTCCTCTGTCTTTCTATTGAGAAAAATACTTTATTTGCACATGTCAAAACTCAGTCATAGGTTTTTAATTACTAACGGATCTTCTGCTCCAACTAAGCAAAAAGGAAAAATTGAAGAAAAGTAAGCTACAAATGCAGTGGAAATTAATTAACAATTCAATATATCGACCTATAAACGCAGAAAAAAAAGATATATGCTTGAAAATTCAGGAAAGTTTAAAAATATATCTCCGTACTTTTTTTTCTTTTTTTTTTTTTTCAAAATGGCAACGTGCCTTAGGGTTATTACTTATTACCGAGACCCCCTCGTATATAACCAAAATCAAGCAAAGCTTACCCAAGTGTTAGATCAGAAATACTAGGAAAGCAAAACTGCCCTTGAAACAACGGAACAGGAAACAACAAGGGGAAGTCAAAGCTCCCAAAAGGAAGAGGGATAACCACCAAATAGTCCACTCCTCAAACCCCTTTGAGTCCAAAACAGGTCCCTCATGCTAGGCGAACTCATATGATCAACCATAGGCCTAACATGACGACACTCAGACATCCGAGCAATGATGCGCACACCCATAACTCATTGGTTGAACTTGTCATTATGGCAAGCATCCTCGGACCAAAAATAAGCTTGGTTAAATGGTATTGGACATTATGTACCGTAGAACCGTCAATGCATAAGTTACTAACTGCCCCATGGATGCATAAGTTACTAACTGCCCCATGGAGAGGTGACCGTGGTTAGCAGGTCCGCTAGGATTTCTAGATGAGATAATATTTAATTATAATATTATATTCTCACCACTGTTTATGACAGTAATAAAAAAACTCATTAACCCCAATAACTCCCACTTGGGAAGATAACACTAAAGAAAAAGTACTAAATATACAATCCCTAAGGTCCTAAGCACGAAAAATAAACATACAGTATTCAATCCATCAGGTTGAAGTTGTGAGTCAGTGCTTAGAAGAACTTTAAGGAGAAAAGAGCTTGAAGGTGCTTAGAAGAACTTTTAGGAGAAAAGAGCTTGAAGAATTCTTGGCGAAGAGGGCTTGAAGATCGTGGTCATTGGTCAATCAAATTCTCCGATTAAATCAATTTCGCAGTCGGCAAAGTTCAATGGAGGGAGATATTTCGATCCTAATTTCCGCTGAGCTAAATTTATAAATTTTTTTTTCAATCCTAATTTCCGCGCTAAATTCATAATTAAAGTTTTCTATGAATTTGAATTATTATGCTTACAACCGTTACTCCACCAGCCGGGCTGCCTCAGCATGCTGGAATCTTGCGTCAGTGTCACCTCACGTACCAACCACAGCAGCACCTCTTCCTAAGGAAGGGAACCTGCAAAACACCCAACCCCTTTCTCCAGCCCAAAAACATCAAAATTCAAAGCAGTACCAGTAGTATCACAAATCATAAGAAAGTTAACAGAATCACGTAGCAACTTACAAACCTGACTCCAAACTCCAAAGCATGATTATCTCCTGAAGTTAATTGGTAGCTCCCATTTGTCCAAATTAGTTATAGCACGCATCTCTCGAGGCACCTCATGCTGCCTGTAGGCCCAGTTTTGTCGGGAAGACGAGCCTTTATTAGCTAGAAAATCAGCAGCAGTATTGCGTTCATGGAAATTATGAGATAAATGCACATTCTTCCCAGCCATATGCATCTTAAAAATTGAACAATTGATTGCTGCACCTCCAAGTTCCCATAAACGCCTCTAGATATGATATCTATAAGATGATCTTAGAGTCCAATTCAAACCACAGATTCTGGAACTCAAGGTTAGCAGCCCTACGACTTCCCTGAAACAACACGGTTAAATTCAGCCACCGTATTCGTTGTGACACCAATTCCTGAGGTAAAAGCATCTAGAACCTGCCCCCTATCATCCCGTATGATGCGCCAATCCCAGCCGGGCCTGGATTTCCATTAGACGACCCATCCGTGTTTATTTTAATCCATTGCGGGGGCGGCTTCCTCCAACTAATTATACACGCGAGGAAGTTTATCAGGGGGCTTCTTGACTTGAATGCCCAGCTTGAGAGCCACCGACATCTCGCCCTTCCACCACTTGTAATTCGATCTCTTCAACCTGTAAAAATTGGAGATGTGATTAGTGACTCGTCTAATGATGTTGTGAAATGTCCCACATCGAATGATTAATGATGTGGTGTTCAATAGATAATGGCAAGACAAAACTCCCCTCAACAACTAGATTTTGGGAGTGAGTAAGGCTAAGCTCATAGTCAATATGTTCTGTGGTGTTCAATATATAATGGCAAAGCAAACCTCCCCTCAACAGAGCTTTTGGGGATGAGTAAGGCCAAGCTCATATTCAGTATAGTATCAGAGCAGGAGCTTTGGGGGTGAGTAAGGGCAAGCTGGGGGTGAGTAAGACCAAGCTCATATTCAATATGGTATCAGAGCAGGTTCACAGATGTTCGATTCCTATGCCTGTCTCTCTACCCGACTTGCAGATGTTCATTCCTGCAATTTTCACGCTCCAGATGTTCATTCTTGGGCATGACGGGGGGTATATTAAATGTCCTACATCGAATGATTAATGACGTGGTATTTAATATATAATGGCAAGGCAAACCTCCCCTGAACAACTAGCTTTTGGGGGTGAGTAAGACCAAACTCATATTCAATAGATATTAAACTTATTAAATCAGGATCAGGGTAATGATACGGATGTACGACGATCACAAAAGGTGAACCCAAACACGATCCGCCAACCAGATCCGCCACTCTCCCCTCCTTCAGCCACGAATCCAGATAAAAATAGGTGTTGCCCTCACCTAAGGACCAACCAACCTGTTTATCCGCCTCAAACCTTACACTGCATATACGTCTCCACAAGTGAGAATGATGCGATCCTACTTCAGCGGTTAAAGGATGGCCCAGATTGCAATATTTGGCCTTCATAAAATTTCACCATACATTATCACCCGCTCTAAGCCTCCACCAGAGTTTCCACGAGAAAGCATTCGTCAAATCTTGGATGTTTCTGACCCCTAAACCGCCCTCGACAGAGATTGTCTCCCACCTCGCCCAATGAATTCTCTTAAACTTCGAATGAGTGCCCCAAAAACACCTATTACATAGTCTATTAAGTACATCAATGACATCCTGAGGCGGTTCAAGAACATGAATAATATGCATGCTAGATAACAGACTTAATCAATTAGATTCTTCCACCGTAAGATAATAACACATGGTCCCAACCTTGCAGCTTCTATCTAATTCAAGAGATTAAATCATCGAATTACCTATTTGATTTTGACTGTGCAATTTTGACTAAATATAATTTATTTCTTTTTTAAAAATTTTAATTCAAACAAAAAGGTTCTATTAGTTCATATCATCTATAAATTAATATTAAGTTTGGTTGCGTCTATTAAAAAAATTATAAATTAATATTAATGAACACAATTCTACATTTAATTACATATAATTGAGTAAATTATATTTAATTGTCTATTTCTTAAATAATGCTTGAAAAAGTTACAAATACGAGAAGGGAGAATTACATCTAACTACCATATATTTAGGTCTAATTACAATGCTTTCTATCATTTTTTGAAGGGAAAATATCATTTTTTGTCCTCTACATATGGTGTTTTTCGCTTTTAGTCCTGAACTTTTCATTTGTCTCAAAAGACGTCCTGAACTTTTGCCAAAAATCTCACATTTGGTTCTTTTGCTAACTTCCATTAATTTTTTAACGGAAAATGGCGCATGTCACTCAAGCGCCACTCACATTCATTCTAGGCGCATGAGTGATACGCTCCTTTTTCCGTCCAATTTTTAACGGAAGTTTGCTAAAGGACCAAATGTGAGATTTTTGGCAAAAGTTCAGGACGTATTTTGAGATAAATGAAAAGTTAAGGGCGAAAAGCGAAAAACCCCATTTTTAGAGGACGAAAAATGAAAATTTTCCTTTTTTGAAAATTACATTTTAGTCTCTATAAATTTGTTTGATCTGAGGTCCTTTAACGGAATTTTAAAAGTACATTTATGCCCCTGACGGTTTTATGAGTGTTACATTGAATATATGACCAAAATTACAAAATCATCCCTAAAGTTTACAAAAATAACAAAACGATCCCTACAAAATACGACTTTAACAACAAATTAAGGACATTTTGAAAATGACATAACGGAACCCTAGGGACCGCAAACGGTTCTCAAAAGTTAGGGACTAATTTGTAATTTCCTAAAAATTGTGGACTAGGTTGTAATTAGGCCTAAATGCAGGATAATTAGAATTTCCAGTTACTTTAATTTAGAATTGTGCGTCTCAAGATTAAATCTATGATTTGGGGACTTGTAAAAGTTCTTTTCCTTAAAGTGTGCGCCCAAATTGCAAAATTAAGTTATATATACTTCACTACAAAGCAAAGGGTTGAATAATTCAGTTTTGGGAGGTTGGAAGGAGTCGCGCAGTAGCTGCTGCTGCTAGAACAATGCAAGAACTGGGGCTTAATACCCTGTTTGGATCAGAGCAAGAATTCTCTTTCCCTTTTCCTCTTTTAGTTGAATCGCATGCATAGGTTGTAAAGTACTTTAATCCATCTTTTGTAGTTTGATTTGGTTAATTTATTTCACTTCTTAATCAGTTTGTTAGCTGAATATTATGTAAATATGAACAACAATTGAACCTCTTGTTCTAGTTAAGTTATTTTCAAGATTCATGGGAAGATTTGTGAGTTCTAATTGTTTTCCATCCTTTTGATCCTCGATATGTTCTATGCATCTGATTTTATTGATATAGGTATGTTGATAAATGATTCATTTGGCCAATTTGTTGTCTTGAAACTTACCTTGCATATCATAAGGGCTTACCTCCATGTTTGTTTGACTATGATAGGGTGCGCGCACAATAGTCTAAAGTCTAAACAATCCCAGCTTCTTTGAGTTTGTTGGCTAGGATTGATGTCCTTTTCGTGCTTTAAAGCTGACATTAAATTAAATCCTGAGATCGCATCTACGAGGTTGTTTATTGGTTAGGGAGTTGATTAAAGATCATATTTTAATCATCGATTAAGTTAGAAAGGACGAGGTTACCAGAGTTTGTTGGTGCTATAGCCAATCTATCATAGGATTAAGAGTTTGTCTTTGCATCAATGATCGAATCAAAAGCATGAATCGAGAAAATCTCTTGGATAGAGTTCTATTTTTCCTAAGCCTCTTAACTTTATGTTCTTTAGTTAGTGTATTTAATTTCAAATTGTTAATTATTTTCCCGTATTTTAGTTAATTGCGTTAACCCCCCTCCTTTTACTTTTGTTGCTTCGCTGCTTGGCTGTCAAATAATTACGAAACTGAATAATCTCTTGGGATCGAACCTTTACCGCTATACACAATTTATTGTGTTTAGTAGTTTAGATTTTATTTGGTAGAATCAACACCCATCATTATGCCTCATAAAATTTGGTAATTCTTTTTAAGAACACAATTTCAAAAGTAAGTTGTAATAGAGTACAATCGATACTCCTACTATCTATTCGTTAGATCGATTGATTCATAGTAGTTTCTAATTTGATTTGAGTTAAAGCTCCTTTCGTGTGTCATTTGCGAAATGACAAAATCCCTGATATTCAAATGGATAAGGAGAGTTTTAATTTACATGTTGTTTAGGCCACATGGCACGTGATGGACGTCCGGATATCAGTGTCAAAATTATGCCACGTCAACAAACTTATTAAACGAAGAATATGTGAATCTTGTTTTGAAGGTTTTAATCATAATTTATTGAAATTTCATACTCTTGAGATTAATTTTAAAAGAGTTCAAACTTCTACATATATAAGTCAAAAAAAATGAAATTTATTTATGTAACATGTTAGAAATTTACAAGATTATGACATAAATAAGTTGATATATGTATATATTGGTTCTTTATAAGTTGATATTAATAATATATAATACTAATAGAAATTTATGAAAAAATCACATTTTTTAGCTAATAATATATAAAATATTTTATAAAAGAATATTATGAAATATATTATGTAATTTAATTTTTTTTCATATATTTGACAAATAATGATTGTTCTAAATTCTGAGTAATTTCTATATTATTTTAAAGGTTTCTAAAAAAATTTATAATTAGTTCTCAATATGAAAATTAATTAATTTATATAATTCTTTCAAATAATTAAATAATTTAGTAAATTAACAAACCTTTTGCCAATGTAATGTTAAAAGCCTTAAAGAAAGTACGTCGAGATCCTTCACCTTTGTTGATGTAGAACGTGAACATATAAACAATTGATGTTATGTAAAAATAATAAACTATAGCATAATATATAATATGTCAATTGTAAATGTGTAAAATGTGAAAATAAAAGACAAAATAGATTTATATCTTGAAAATTCAAGCTCTCTAACACCTTAAAAAATAATAATTTATACCTCGGTATTCAATACCTTTGAGGCTTTGACCAACATAATTCCGCAGTGTTTATTTGACTTGTAAAAGCTCAATTGCTTCTTGTAATGCTCCTATGTGTCTTCATAATTGGATTGGTATGAACTTTGGTTTTCTTGTCCCTAAGAGAGGGCTCCGACAAGGAGACCCGCTCTCTC